>CAIGRN010150144.1:0-24634 GCA_903798345.1 Fraxinus anomala
AGAATTTTAAAGAGAAGTTTTATAACAATGTTCAATTATGAATACACTTCAAAGAGTGGTTTGATAAAACCACATCGATAAATAAACACAAACTTGGAAAGCAATGGATGGCCAATAGTTTACTTTTAAATTTAAGGTGTAAAACTCTCTCTCATTTTAGATGGTATAAGAATGTATTTCTTTCATGAGTCGTGAATTTAATGGCTGTAATACTGAATTTTGAAAAGAAAAATTTATTATTTGTTGAAAAGGTTAGGCAAAAATTAAATGATGACAAGAAGTCTGAAGAAATGACATATGGTGATATCCTACAAGTTTGTGTTAGTGAAGAATTATACGTTTGCAATGATATTAAGCTAAAATCTCAAACTGAAAAACAATGTAAAAAGTGTGAGTTAGGAGATTTTTATTGTAAGTTTTCTTATAGCAAACCAGAAGCTGAATCTTCTGAAAGAAGAAGGAAAAAGAAAAAAAAAATTAAAAAGGAGAGATTGTATCCCTCTAAAAAGAAAAAGAAAAAAAATACGTGAAAGAAGATTCATAAAAAAGATTTCAGAAGAAAATAATCAGGAAAAAAAATATGTATGTTATAAATGTGGTAGAATAGGCCATTATGCTAATAAGCGTATGACTAAACAAATGATTAAAGAAACAACTTTTAAGCATTTTCATTGAAAGTGAAAAATGATTCTAATTTCAATGTTAATCAGATTTATGAATCTGATTCTTTTGCTGAGTGTTCTTGTAAAATCAAGAAAGATTCTTATAAGGTTATTACGAAAATGAATGGTTTTGAATGTAATGCACTTAGTAAATCTGACAATTTGTTCCAAGATTTACTAGATCAAATAGATGATTCTTCTTTCAAAAGAAAAATTATCAATTTGTTGACAACCTTAGAAATGATAACAATGAAAGAAGTAATTATAGAGATTACAAAAAGTTTAAATAATAAAACATCATACATTCCATCTTAGAAAGGGTAAATAAATAGTATGAACTTTGAGCTAAAAATCCTACTTTTGAAGAAAATAGAAGAGAAATCAAGGAGTTAAAACTAGAAATCCAAATTATTAAATGAGAACTTAAAGTAATCGAAAATGATAGAAATCCCTCCAAGAAAAACAAAGTGCTAAAAGCTATTGCTCTTGTTGATAGTGGTGCAGATTTTAATTGCATCAAAGGACTTTTTTCTTGAAGATATATTGAAAAAAGCAAGACTATTATTAGAGTAGCTCAAGGCTCAAAGTTAGAAGTTAAATATAAACTTTTAGATAAACATATTTGCAATTACTTGTGTGTTTAACAATAGAATTTGTTTTGATTTAAAAATCTTATTCAAATGTTATATTAGGAACACATTTTTTGAATCTTATTCAACCAACAAATATTACTTCGGAAAGTATTTCTAGTATATTGAATAGTCAAACTATTCAATTAAAATTTATTTCAAAACCTCGAACTACGATTATAAATATTTTGAAAAACACATGATTGCAAAACAAAAATCAAATTAATTCTCTTCAAGAAAAAAATTATGATTTCTATTATCGAAAAGAAATTAGAAAGTTCTTATATTATAAAAAAATTAAAGATTTTGAACAAAACCTCATTTCTAAGGTTTGTATTGATTTAACAAATGCTTTTTGGAACAAGCAACATATTATTATGTTTCCCTACATTAAAGATTTTGATGATACAAAGCTAGACATGTTCAGATGAATAAGGATCTTAGTAGAACATTAAAAAAAGAAATTGAAAGTCTCTAGATAAGAAGATTATTATAAAAAGATTTTCCCCGTGAAATCTTAGTAGAACATTGAAAAAATGAAATTGAAAGTCTTCTAAATAAGAAGATTATCAGAAAAAGATACTTCCATGGAGTTGAGCTGCTTTCTATGTCAACAAAAATTCTGAAATAGAAAGAGGAGCTCCCAAGTTAGAATTAATTATAAAATCTCCAAATGAAATTTTACAATGGATAAGGTATCCTATTCCTAATAAAAATGATCTTCCAAAAAGGATTCATAACTCTAGAATTTACTCAAAAATGGATATAAAATAAAAATTTTGGCAAATTCAAATCGTTGAAAAAGATCAATATAAGACAACTTTTACAGTTCCATTTGGTCATTAGAATGGAATGGAATGCCTTTTGGCATGAAAAATGCCTCTTCGAAATCTCAAAATTCTTTTTGTTCAATTGAAATTCCAGGCTTCTACATTCATCCACTACTCAACATTCATCCATTTAATCTCTAACAATGAAAGATTCAAACTAGTTTTCTCTGAAATTCCTCGTCTATCTTGATTTTCTTGGGTTCAGAATAGTTGCAATGAATGGAGAGGCTAGTAATATTTTCCTGGTGATAGTGGGTAATATTCTTCAATTGGACGATAATTTTGGAGTGAAGCCGTTGTCGAAGGGAAAGATGTGGCGTTGAAGAATGGTGGGAATAGGATGGTAGTTCCCTTAACCATGATGTAGTTAATCCCTATGCTAGGAAACACGTCGTCAATTGAGTCCACCTTGAGTTTTCCATGGGTTGGGAATTGAGAAGCAACTAATTTTGGAGCTTGGAACAAAAAGGTTAATTAACCGTAGAAGTACACCTAGCTAGGACAGTGGTTGTAGGGTTTTTCGATGATGAGTTTTCAATGAGGTTTTCAGTGGTGGTGATTCTGGAGATTTTGATTTTTTTGGGGTTGGAGGTGGGTGAAGACATCATATTTACTTTTCTATTATTTACTTACTTTTTTTAGTTTTTTAAAGTGATTATTTTACTTGATGTGGTAAATAGAAAAGTTACTATTTTACCATTTATAAAAATATTACAAATGAGGTCAAACTCAACTTTTGGGTCAACTAATAGAAATATGGATGGATTCCATCTATTTGAGCTTCAGCTGTAATGTTTTGAAAGATTTGGTGTGATGATTGCGACAAAATAAACGTTAGGGGAACGCCTGCAACCTTTTGAGAGGTTTGGAAGCGCATCTGCAATTATTCAATTTTAAAAATATGGAGCCTAAAAGAATGAGAATTAATTCCCAACAAAATTAGAACTTAGTACATGTTAAAACTCTTGATAGAAAAGGGAAATCCCATAAAGGAAGATCCATAGAGTTTGCTTATTGGAATTATATCAATTTGTTTAACAAATTATTTCTCGACTCAAACCCTTGAAATGAACCATACATGGATTATCAGCATTGATAAGAGTCACTAAAAACAAACCCCCTATTTGGTTTCTTGTTTGGTGAAAATATTCTATCTAGCTACGAATATTGTCTCTAAAGAGTGGAAAACTCTTTTATCAACTTTTTCAATTTGTCATCATTTGATAAAGGATTTTTTTTTTAATTAGAACAAAATTTTGTTAATCATGTTTGTAGAATATTTCATTCCCTGTGTATATTGAAGTGAGAATTCTACTGCGTGTTGGGTGAAACCACTTGGTTACTAAAAATGTTTTCTACCATTTTGGTGGAATAAGTACGGATATGAACTAGTGATTAAAAATGTGTTGGATGATATCAAAATGTACCAATAGCTTGCTGATAGCAAATGAAGAAAAGGTTGATTCAACTAGTGGTAGCAACCGAGTCGAGCGGCTTGTCGGCTCGTAAAAAATGAGCCCGAGCCCAAGCACGAGCCGGCTCGCTCGGCTCATTTTTTTACGAGCGGCTCGTGGGCTCGTCCAAATCGAGGTGTTTTCTTTAAGGCTTATCTTATTAAAAAAATGACGAGCTCGCGAGTCGAAACTCGGCTTGGCCCATGAGCCACAAGCTTACGGGCCAAGCTCGACCTGTGAGTAACGAGCCGAGCTTGTGGGGGCAATGGGCCGAGCCGAGTCACCCCTAGATTCAACCATCTAAAATGTTATTACAATTACCGAATCAAGCCTCAAGGGTGAAAACCTGAAAAAATACCCTCTTAATGATATTTAAGAAGATTATAATGTTGACTCCCATTAGAAGAAGAAGAAATGTCAATATCTTCAAGAGATAATGTTACGGTTAATTTCTAGAATAATGAAATTATGGAAGCAGATATGAGGATTCAAAATCTTTATCATGATGGTGAAAGTAATGAGTTCAAACAAGAATTATGTGAATTTTCCTCGAAAGACAGGAAAAGGAGGAGTAAAGAAGAATGTGAATAATTTCCTGCATCAAAGGATACTGCTTTGGTATAGCAAGAATAAGGACAATAATTTCTAGACATCTTTGAAAAAGAAGGAATTAATGACTATAAGAGAATATTATCTAATCTTTTTACTTTTTTCAAAATTCAAAATTAAATATTGAAATCCTTGTGTGGTGGTCCAAAATTGCATATTGAGCTCTCAACCTAATTCATAAATATTGAATGTTTCGCGGCCCAAACTTATATATATGTATAACGCCAATCTTTGACCCACTCATCAATCTCGCTTTATGTCCAACTTATCACATGATGCTATGTAGAGTCTAAAGGATGAACTTCTTAATATTCAAGTCAGTTCAACTTCCTCCATCTTTTTAAGGAAGCAATGAGCCAATAGTAAGACCAAGTCTTACCACGTGTGACTAAAACATCACTCCTTCAAATGGCTTATTACTATATCCAAGTTGATTGAGTTTTTCGAGACTCCAAAACGACTACGGACCCCACTAGAATCTCGATTGACTAATTCATCTAGCATCCATGTGTCCCACTATCTGAGGAACCAACACCTTGAAAGGTCCTTCTATATCACATTGCTACCATCATCATTTCCATCCATCAACACTTGTAATCATATCGATGCTATCATTTCGCCATCATTACTATTTTATCATTACGATCATAACTATTGTCAATGCCAACCTTTTGAATCAATTGTAGATTCAACCATCTACAATTCGATGCCCACCATAGGGCCTGATGATTCTTGGCACAACAAAACATTCCACGAAAAATGATCATTTCAATTACAACGGCAGAATCCATATCATCATCATAGCTTGTGGCCATGCTCGCTCACTTTACTACTCAGGAGGCCAAAATCAATAAAGGTCTAGTAGCTAGAGGTAGAAAACACAAAACTTAAGCAAAGGATTGGGGAACGCTCTATGCGTTAACATCAGCCAAGGTCAAGCGTCGCGTCCGATTTCATACTCCAGTGAAAGCAATGCAGATGCTCAAAACACAAGAGCGCGACACACCAAGTATACGAAGATTAGACATTATTACTAACAATGTCATTGCATGCCATGAATCAGGCATGGAAGATGAAGCACTGCCCAATAGTCGTTGACTACCAAAGAAGTAGAACCCATGTCACAAACATGTATTACTAATATAAAAACACTTCGTGAGATGAAGAACTTTGCTAAGTTTGATGTCAACAACATTTTCCATAATAGAAGCCATGATCAATTGAATCCTAGGTGTTCCACCCCAAGGTTGAGCGTCGCGTCCGATTTCATACTCCAGTGAAAGCAATGCAGATGCTCAAAACCTTGGAGCACCAAGTATACGAAGGTCAAACGTTATTACTAACAATGTCATTGTAGGCCATGAATCAGACATGGAAGACAAAGTGCTGCCCAACTGTCGTTGACTACCAAAGAAGTAGAATCCAGGTCACAAACACATATCACTAATATACAAACACTCCGTGAGACGAAGAGCTTTGCTAAGTCTGATGATATCAACGTTTTTCCATGATAGAAGCCATGATCAATTCAATCCTANTCAAACGTTATTACTAACAATGTCATTGTAGGCCATGAATCAGACATGGAAGACAAAGTGCTGCCCAACTGTCGTTGACTACCAAAGAAGTAGAATCCAGGTCACAAACACATATCACTAATATACAAACACTCCGTGAGACGAAGAGCTTTGCTAAGTCTGATGATATCAACGTTTTTCCATGATAGAAGCCATGATCAATTCAATCCTAGGTGTTCCACCCCAATCAAGAAAAGCTCGACCTACAGCTTCGCAGACTCACCATTTGTCGAGTCAATCGCTCTAGTTGACATGATAGGTATCGATCCTTTGAGAATTACCTATAAGTTATAGGTCTGATCCCGACTATCAACCAATCAGACAAAAGAGATGCAAGTTCGCTCTCTAGGCATTAGGATGTCTCATAACATCTAGAGAAGGATGTATCAAGCCATCATGATGAGGGCCATGTAACAACAATTTGAGCGGATGAATGTGATATTTGGAGAATTAGAAATAAGGTAAAGAGAACATAGCACAAGATTGATTCAACCCAAGAAAGCCAAGAAATCAATGTTTTAAGCTTGATTCAAAAGTAGTTAATCAAGTAACCAACACAATCGCCGACAACATGTTGACTCCGTGATTCCAAGACTTAAAAATCACATTCGATTTTGTTTGAATGCCTCAAATAATATTTTTGATAAGTTCATAATTAGCTCGATGAAGAATAATAAGTAAGCAATATGCCTTTTAATTAATCTCTTAATAAAATTGTGTGTGCTTTTAAAAATAAATATAATGAGTTCTATTTATATGGAACAATAAAATCTAGCTAGAAATGGAATTAAGCCAAAAAAAATAGCAAAATATATTACAAAATAGTTTTAACTTAAATAGAAGATTATGCGAAATTGGGGAAACTTTGCGGTCGGGAATCAACTATGCGGTCGTATAGTGTAAATCTATGCGGTCGTATAGATCAATTGAAATCCTCCACTAGGGTTTTGATAAAGGTGAACAACTATGCAGCCACATAGTTGACCCCTCCAATTTCTCTGTCCATCGCTTGAATCAAGTGCTCCACTTCGTTTTAGCTTTCATGCCCAACATGAGACTTGGTCTTTTACTTGTTGTGATCAATGTTTCGTCTACCGTAGATTGAGCAAGCGTATAGCTTCCTTGACTCGCTTCGCTCGCGATCTAGTCATCAGGCCCGCCCTCAACGACCAATGGATCCTTGCCCGTACTTGTCTTCATATCCTAGATCACATCATCCCCTCTCCTTCAAAAGGATTCGACCTCGAATCTGTACCACATCAAAGAGAGAAAGATAGGAGACGTTAAAAGTAGCCGAAACATTATATTATCCTAGAAGATCTAATTGTAGGCATTGTCATTGATCTTTTCAAGGACATGGAGTGGCCCATCTCCCCGTGGCTGCAATTTCAACTTTCTTTATTCTGGAAAACACTCTTTCCTCAAGTGCACCCAAACCCAATCTCTCGCTTCAAATGTAATGTGCTTTCGTCCCTTATTTGCTTGAAAAGCATAATGCTCATTTTTCTTCTCAATTTGCAACCTTGCCTTTTTATGGTGTGATTTCATTAAGTCGGCCTTCTTTTTTCTATCTAAGCTACCCCCTTTCATTCATAGGTAAAGAAGTTAAATCCAAAGGTGTTAATGGATTAAAATCATATACAATCTCAAAAGGTGAATAAGTAGTAGAATGCGTGGCCCTATTATATGCAAATTTTATGAATTGTAAACACTTCTCCCAACTCTTTAAATTCTTATTAACTATAGTACATAACAATTGTATCATAGTCCTATTAACGACCTCAGTTTGCCCATCTATTTGTGGGTGGTAAGTTGAAGAAAACAATATCTTGATTCCTAACTTATTCCACGAAATCCTCCATAAGTTACTAAGAAATTTAACATCCCTATCTAATACAATACTCTTTTTCTTTCCTCTCTTGTGGCCTACTCTTTTTTCTCACTTTTAGCCACCTCACTATTCTCTCTTGCTCTCTTGTTGTGAAGGGTCAATCTCATTCCCTTTTTCTCTCAATCTATTTTTTCCTCACTTTTCAACTTGATTCGATCTTCATACACTTGTTGTGGTGTCAATGGTTTAAGGGTTATTGATTTCCCATCCGTAAAGTTATACCTATTTTTTGTACCCATCATGAATCACCGTTCTCATATTGCCATGACCTCCCTAATAAAATATACCCGGCATGCATAGGAACTACATCACACATCACTTTGTCATTGATATCTCCTATTCTCCTTAACCTCACCACATTCATTCAACCATTGCAATTTGTAAGGCCTAGTTAATCCCAATTTTTCAACAAGTGTTGTGCTTGCTACATTGGTACAACTATCCTCATCAATAATCGTACTACATACCTTGTTGTTGACATGGCATCTTGTATGAAATATGTTCTTCCTTTATTACTCCAAGTCATCCACTTTGATTTGAGCACTAAAAGCTCACTGTGTAACTAATAGCTCTCCCACTGCATCACCATTACTAACATGTTCCAATTACGACATGTCATCATATTCATCCTCACTATCACTCATCACTTCTCCATTATCATGCAAACATCGCCCTCTTGTTTGGACATTGAGAAGCAATGTATCAGATCCCAAGCACCTAAAGCACTCGATATCCAGATTCCTAGAGGGTTGGGAATCCACATTGGGTGTAGCTTTGCTAGTAAATTCCTCTTTTTTCTTCTGTAGCTCAGTATTACTCTTTAAAGTGGTCACATCACTTTTATTATTATCCCACTTCGATTTCCAAGAAGAGTTAGAACTCGATGAATATCTAGCTGTCACCTTCATCTTCAATTGCCTTTCCACCTTCATAGTAGTAACATGTCTTCCAACTCCAAATAATGTTGCAACTCTACCACATTAGCTATATCCCTATACAAACCATTCAAAAATCGAGCCATGGTGGCCTCTCTATCCTCAACATTTGCTCCAATAATCACAATCTCCATCTCCTTGTGATAATCCTCCACACTCCTAGAACCTTGGTCGAGGCTTTGCAAATTTTGATAAAGCTCCCGATAGTAATAATTAGGCACGAACCTCTTTCTCACGACAGCCTTCCTGATAATAATGATTAGATACGAACCTCTTCCTTATGATAGCCTTCAATTCTTCCCATATATTAATAGGCTTCTAACGGTTCCCCTCTTGAATGTTATTACTTGATCCCACCAATTGATAGAATAATTTGTAAATTTGTACCACAATCTTTACCTTCTTTTCCTTCAAGTAATTCTGGCAATCAATATCAACATTACTTTCTTTTTCCAGTACAAGTATGCTTCCGGATCACTCATTTCTTTGAATGAAGGAATTGTCATCTTGATATTGCACATACTTCTATCAATAACTACCCCTCCTTTCATGCCTAACTCTTCTATTCCTCATTCTTCCTAAGTCGACATCTACCAACGCATCCTCATTAATATCACTATCTGTCTCCCATTCACAAGCATAATCCACTCTATAATCCCGTCTTTCTTACCTCCTTGCGTTAGGAATTTCTCTGGGTTGTTCCCAATGTAAATTAGTAAGCAACGTGTTTTTCCTGTCCAATCTGTCTCTCACAACCTCAAACAACCTTTCGAATCGCCATATCACCTCATCTGACATGTGACTTGGTTATTATTCCTACTTAAATATTTGCCTCACATGTATACGCTCGTGTATCACTCACATTGGCTTTTTTCCTCTATTAGTCTCACAACTCTATCTTTTTTCACTCAATGCTTTCTTGCAAGTGCTTCAAAGAACTAATTCGAGCTCAATCAAAATTAATCCTTGTAGAGTTTCAAACAAAGATTTGAGTAAAAAATATTTGACACTAGAATGACTCAAGAAGCAGGAATTGTAACTTTGAATAGAACACAGGGAATATCCAAGAAGGTGTTTCTTAAATTTGAATTGGACACTTTTGAATTTGAATTTTTTTTTTTACTCAAACAAATGGAAATTGGACACTACTGGCAATTTTCTGATTTTTTTTTTTGCTCGGAAATTCAACTAAATACCAGCAAAAGAAACAGAAACTGATTTGGATGTTAGATTAGCACACAAACAAGTTTTGAATTTTTTTTTTTTGGTATTTTATGGATTGGAGACTCAAAAAAAATGAAGAACGCGAATAATACGAAGAATGAAAAAAAAAGACTCAAACAAAAAGGAAATTAACTAGGAAATTCACTTAGCCATAGTTACAAAACCCACACAAGATTGATTCAACCCAAAAAAGCCATGAAATCAATGTATTAAGCTTGATTTAAAAGTAGTGAATCAAGGAACTAATACAGTCGCCGACAATATGTTGACCACATGATTACAAGACCCAAGAATCACACTTGAAAAATATTCTTGATAAGTTGTTTTAGCTCAATGAAGAACAAGAAGAAACCAATATGCCTTTCAATTAACCTCTTAATAAAATTGTGTGTATTTTTACAATGAATATAAGGATTCCTATTTATATGGAACCTTTAAAACCTAGTTAGAAACAGAATTAAGCCAAAAAAAATAGAAAAAGATATCACAAAATAGAGTTTTAACTTAAGTAGACGATTACATGAAATTTGGAAAAATTCGCAGTCGAGAATCAACTCTGCGGCCACATAGTGTAAATCTATGTGGTCGCATAGATCAATTGAAATCCTCCATTGGGGTTTCGGTAAAGGGGTTTGTGGTGGTATGCCCTGGACGTTGTCCTCTCCAGTTTCTCTGTCCATCGCTTGAATCAAGTTGCTCCACTTCGTTTTAACTTTCATGCCCAACATGAGACTTGTTCCTTTGCTTATTGTGATCAATATTTCGTCCACCATAGCTTGAGCAATCCTATAGCGTCCTTGACTCACTTCACTGGCGACTTAGTCATCGATCCGCCCTCAACGATTAATGGATCATTTCCCGAACTTGCCCTCATATCCTGGACTCTCGTATCCTGGATCACATCAGTACTTCTTATTTCTTTAAGTGCAATGGGTTTGAATATGTTAAGGATATATATGCTAATGATCCGAATTTTTCTAACACATATATATACAAAGGTGTAATGGATAAATTTTATAGGCATGATGGATATTTTTTTAAAGAAAATAGGTTGTGTTCTTAATTATTCTATGTGTGAATTTTTTGTACGTGAAACACATAGTGGGGGTTTAATGGAACTTTTTGGCATTAAGAATACATTAGAGATGTTGCATGAACATTTTTATTGGCTTAAAGTGAATATAGATGTTAATCGCATTTTGTAGTAGATGCATTGTATGTAAAAAGACTAAGTCTAAAAGTTTTACCTCAATGTTTGTATACACTTTTTGTGTTGGGATTGCCTAGAACTAAAAAGGGTAGAGATTCCATATATGTGGTAGTTGATAGGTTTAGTAAGATGGCAAACTTCATTCCTTGTCGTAAAACATATGATGCCACGAACATAGCTGACTTATTCTTTAAGGAAATAGTGTGACTCCACTGGATACCTAGGAGTATTGTGTCTGATAGAGATGTTAAGTTCCTTAGTCATTTTTGGAGGATATTACCAGTTAGGAACCGAACCATTCTTTTCTACTACTTGTCACCCACAAATAGATGGAGAAACTGAGGTAGTTTATAGGAGATTGACACAACTTTTGCGCACTATAGTCAATAAGAATTTAAAGAGTTGGGAAAAAAGCTTGCCATGCATAGAATTTGCATATAATTTGCCATACATTCTACTACTAAGTCCTTTTGAGATTGTATATGGTTTTTTTGATCCATTAACACCTTTCTATTTAATTCCTTTACCCCTTAATTAAAGAGATATATTAGATGATAAGAAGAACACTTAATTGGTAGTATCAATCCATGATAAGGTGCGCGGTCAAATTGAAAAAAAAGAATGAGCATTATGCTTCTCAAACTAATAAAGGACAGATGCATGTTACATTTGAACCAAGTGATTGCATTTGGGTGCATATGAGAAAAAAGCTTTTTCGGGCCCAAAGGAAGTCAAAATTGCAACTGAGAGTAGATGGACCGTTCTAAGTGCTTGAAAAGATCAATACCTATAAATTGGATCTTCCAGGTAAGTTTAATATTTCTGCTACTTTTAATGTTTCTGATCTTTCTCTATTTGATGCTGAATCCTTTTAAAGAGAGATGAGATGATGAGAACCATGGGACGAAAGTTAGGAAGGATCTGTTGATTGTGGAAGAAGGACCATGACAAGATCACGAGTAAAGAAGATCAAGGAAGCCAGGGATTACTTGTTCAAGCTACGTGGGCCAAGACTTCGATTGCAACGAGCAAAGAATCAAGTTTCATGTTGAGCTTTGAAAATGAACCAAGATTAGAGCACTTATTTGAAACTAGAGTTTAGTTTAGCCGAAAAGCGGCTCGCAAGCACGAGGGCAAAATTTCAACCCGTAGTCAAACCAATTGAACGATGCACGCGTGCATTACGAAAATCTGAAGGCGATTTAATTTTCCCTTTTTCATTTAGAAATCTATTTGTTTGAGGTTTCATTGTTTTCGTTTTAATTAGTGTTTTTATGAATTGCCTATAAAAGCAAAGTTGCTTTCTTCTTGTGTTCATTGAACTTAATTTCGATCTTATCAAAGATTTCATCTTTGTGGCATTCAATAACTTTATAACAAGGTTCATAATTTTTGTGATTAAGGGGTCAAGTTCCTTTATAATTTTGGGTCCTTTATTCAAAAAATTATTCGTTCAAGCTTCAAATCAGGTTGTGATTCATTCCTGTGTAGGTTTCGGAGCAACTACAATTGCCACGTGTGTTCACATCAACAGTTGCATGAGATTACATTCAAAAGACAGTAAAGATAAGATAAAGTGCCTACTATTGATGAGGAGCAAGTGGATGAGTTTGAAAAATCAACTAAAGAAAATTTGAAATAGAATTCGGACAATCTACGAGCTAAGGCTGTCGCTCCTGTCAGAGAATATATACCTCCCATCCCATTCTCATAGGTTGAAGAAACACAAGCTAGATCATCAATTTGAGAAGTTCCTAGATGCGCTAAAGAAGGTCCACATCAATGTACCATTCGTCGATGCAATTTTCGACATATTCCAAGCTATGCAAGTGATAAATGTAGTTTCTACACTTATTCGTGATCATAAATGATGATATTTTACAGTTTTTTGAATAAAATACTACCTAACTTGTATTATATTTCATTTTATAGGTAAAACCCAATATTTGATGAAGAATTGGAGAAAATAATGCAAAGGTAGCGGAAAAATGGCTCAATTGTATCAAATACAAAATTCAGGAATTGAAATGCATCAAAAGTTACGTCAAACCTCACGATGAAGATTTGAGAGTGTTAGGCATCCATTGGATGATGAAAGAAGCCAAATGGATGAAATATAGTCAACTTCTAGCCCAAAAAAGTTATGCTTCAAATTTTCAGTCTTAGTTTGAGACCCTTTTTTGCATAGGAAATGTTCAAATTGGAAAATTATATTTCTGGAAGATTTGTATCCTTTTGAGTTATATTTCTAATGCATTTTGAATCACCTCAATCAGATATCGGGAGAAAATGATATGACCAAAATAGTAAACATTGTCCGGTGGGGAAAAATGTATATACCTGTGTGCCCGCACAGGTCTAATTTAATGCGACCGCATTGTGCATTCCAAGGACAAAATTGATAGTTGGACGTCTTTCTATGCGACCTCTTATAAATGTACGATGCAACCACTATGGTACAAACTTTTGGCGAAATTTTATTTCCTTTTTCAATTGAAACTTAATTTTGGTAACAAGATTTTAGACATCCTATATATACTAAACTTGACCAGAACATGGGGGGAGACCTCCTTTTGACCTTAACAAACAAATGTATAAGGTTGGGGAGAGGAGAAAAATAGCAATAACGTGAAGAACAACACCACAAAGCGAAGTTTAAAGTCAAGAATTCAATTGCTGATGTCGTTTTTTCATTATTTTTCTGATTTTCTTCTTTCTATCATCCTGGCTAGGTTAATTCTGTACTAGGGAACCATCAACTATGTAATATGATTTTTATTTCTTAATTTTACACTCTTGACAATAAAAACACATTTTGACTATTTGAATAGTTTATATGGATTTATTTTCTCCACAATTATTGTGCATGTTAATTGTGTGAGTGTGGTGATCTATTTCATGCATTCGAAACGAAAGAAGGGAAATAGGTTCGACAGGGCATAAATCATCATTGGGTCTGATAAGAGATATAAATATACCGCTATATACCCTATGTGAATCTTTAAGTGTTCACAAAAACTCATGCATTCCTGTATATTAGCATCCATCATAGCAATATAGTCAGATCACATATGAGAATATGTTTGACTTTAGTCGAGAGAGACTATTAAATAAACTTGGAGCATTGATTCTTCAATATTTCAATTATGTGTCACAATGTAAAAATAGGTTTAAAAAGATTATTACTTAGGGATTTCGTGATCCTAGTACATTCATTATACATTTGAAAACCTCAAATTACATTCAACACTATTTGCATTCAGTTTAATTAAATCTTCATCCTTGCATAATTAGATTAATTTAGTTTTAATTTCATTACAACAAACACGTCATTCTGTTCTAGTTTCGGTCAAGGTCAAGGTAATAGGAATTTAACTAATCAATCTTCGTGGGACGATACTCAGACTCAAGAAGTCCACTTTATTATTTGTTAACGGTACACAAGCGGTGATTTTAATCCGAAATATATTTTCGTGAACAACACAAGCTTCTTAAAAAACATGATATCAAAGACAAGAAAGCATTTTGAAATTGTGGCATTGATAGAGGAGACCAGTGAGATTGCAAAAATAAATTGCCTCCCAAACTCAAAGATCCAAGGAATTTTACTGTATTTCATTTGGAGAAACTTGTTATGTTAATGTTTTATGTGATGCAAGTGCTAGTATTAATTTATTGAATTTATTTATACATGATATATTTGACTAGGAGAAATAAAAGAAACAATAGTGTCATTGCAACTGGCCGATAAAAGTATCAAATATCTAAGAGGCAAGATTTAGGATATACTCATCAAAGGTGAAAAATTCATATTCCTAGCAAATTTCATTGTTCTAGACACAGAAGTCGACCAAGATATTCTAATAATCTTGGGTTGACCATTCTTAGCAACCGGTTGAACCTAGAGTGACAAGAAAAAGACGAGTTGATCTTGAGGGTGGGGGATGAATAAGAAATTTTTAAATTACATCATAACTCTTCCAAGCAACCATTAGACCTCAAGGATTATAACTGATGAGAATTATAAAAGGCAAGCTAATAAGGATTCATTGTATGTTCTGAAGCCAATAACTAAGTCAAGCGCAAAGAAGATTAAAGAAGCCATGCAAGGACTTGTTCAAGCTATTTGGAACAAGAGTTCAAATACAATGAACAAGACCCCAAGTTTCAAGATAAGGGTGAAATAAGAAGGACGAATCTCAGTGCATTTGATTCAAGCTAAGGTAGAAGAAGTTGAGCCAGGAGACTAGCCAGAATGTTCCAAATCTTTATGAGTATGTTTCAAACAATAATGAGCTTTTGTATTCTGATGAAAACTCAGGGTCAAGTTGTTTTAAAGTGGAGGGGAATGATGCGGATCAATTAGAAGAAAAAATCCTAAGCCAATTTGAAAAGTGAATGAATAAAGAGGATGTACAAAATGAGCATAACTTTGAGCTTGGTTATCGAATTTTCATATATGAGCACAATCCGAAAGTGTATTCCAACTTTCAGGGTCAAATTCCTTTGTTTAGGAGTCAGTTTTACCCATTTTTTGTTTTAAGCTAGTTTGAGGGTATATTCGTTACTTTTGAAATATTTCAATTTTATTCAAATTTGTTTTACATTTTCTTTGTTTATAAAATTGATGTTTCATTTTGATTAGGATTTATTTTAAGTCAGCCTATATAAGGCTTTATTCATTGTACTTTGATAAAGCATTATTTTGAGAGATTAATTATAAAGTGAGATTTTCACTTTCAATTTTGTTCTTGATTTAACTAACCCGAACTTATTAAAGATTTTCAATCTTTGTTGCATTCAACCCAACCAGCCTTGATTCTTGATTCAAGAAATCATTGGGTTGATAACTATGATTTTAGTTTTCATGAGGTTCGTATCAAATCTTGTATGAGTTCCAAGGTACATCCTACAATGGGCATTAGCAACCGTATTGACGAAGATGATATACCTATTCAGTAAAGCTATCAAAAGAGAATACCTAAATATGGGAGAATTCTTGGTAGAGATGAGAATGGAAAATTTAAAGCTTGAACAAAGAAAGAATATAAGGCTGGAAATTGTAAAGAGTTAAATGCCAAAACATTCTGACTTGAGCCACCATGAATAATACTTGGTCAAAGTTTAGCTTTGGACTATAAATCAAGAACTTAATGAAAGTAACCCATTTTTCTAACACTTAACTTTTCAATTTTACTTATTGTATGTCGTCATAAATTATACGATTCCATTTAGTAATTAGACACATTTGATTATTGTTTAGCTAGAAAAACTTTTTGTTTTTATTTTTTATTTTTAGGGTCATCGTCCTAAGACCACATCAGTAATTAAAAAAAAAGGTTAACCGCGATCAACCGTAGTGAATCGCGGTCATTAAACCTTCCATGTTCTATTACTAGGGAAGAAGTCGCCTATAGTTTAGAATGAAAACTAACTTCGAAAATCAGAAAGGAAGTAGAGGAGGCACGAAAAAAAATAATATAGTAGAGGAAAAAAGATAAGAAGACGACAACAACAAGAAAACGAAATTCCAGAATTTTGTACAAAATACATCAATAATTGTGCAAGAGTTTTGGAATTAATCACGTGTCATCACCAATTTACA
The DNA here is from genome assembly GCA_903798345.1 of Fraxinus anomala. Classification (NCBI taxonomy): domain Eukaryota; kingdom Viridiplantae; phylum Streptophyta; class Magnoliopsida; order Lamiales; family Oleaceae; genus Fraxinus; species Fraxinus anomala. The sequence continues at coordinate 16,627 of CAIGRN010150144.1, forward strand.
AAGAGATTTAAACTACGCAAGGAAGCAAAATGAAGAACAATCGTTGGAATTAGTGTGGCGAAGATAACAATAGTTCCGAGTGATTTTTATCTTGTTAATTGTAATTAAAACCGGTGATATCTTTTAACCTTGATTTGTTTTATTTTTACATTATAGGTAGCTAAATACTTTTTTTTTTTTTTGTTATGATGACGATGTAGCTTAAGGTAAATATATTTGGTTTAGCGGCTTCATGCTACTTTAGTATGTGTTAGTTATTTATTGTCTGTTTAACACGCCAATTGTTTGATTACCAATTAATTGATTTAGGGATAATACGAAAATCGAGAAGTAATGTATGATTCTAACTTATATGCAATATATAAATAAGAAATCGAGAGATAGTTTATGGGCTATGAAATCTATATAGAATTCTGTAGGTTAAAGCAATTATATGTGAATTTTCATAGAGATATAGTAAATTCGAGCATATGAATAGGATTCGTGTTACTTAACGACCACTAGCTACAATAGATTAATTCGATTGTTGGAAGAATATAGATGATCTTTGATTGTCATAATTATTTTGAGGAGAAAATGGTAAACGTTAAGTGATAGAATTTATTGATTATGCAATAATATGGTGGGATGAATTGGTGACAAATAGGAGAAGGAACCATGAGAGACCTATAGAAACATGGGGTGAATTGAAAGGTATTATGAGGAGAATATTTGTTCCTAGTCATTTCTATAGAGACCTTTATCTAAAATCACAAAGCTTAGTTAAGGTTCAAGGAGTGTGGAGGATTACCTTAAAGAGATGGAGGATTAGGGTTAATATCGAGGATAGGGAGGCTATGCTAGATTCTTGAATGGTGTTCTAATCCTCATTGGAAACCGAAGTGGGGTAATGATAATAGGATTGATGGGTGTTTCAAAGAGTAAGATTGAACCACATAGGGAATAAGAAGAGATAGCTAGCAAAAATAAACCCAAATCAGATTCCCAATCTCAAAGGAATAGGGATATCAAGTATTCTAAATAGTTGGGTTCGGGGCACATTGCTTCTCAATGACCAAACAAAATGGCAATGATCTTGCGTGACAATGTGGAAGTGGTAACTGAGAGTGATGATGATGAGATACCCGAGTTGGAGGATGCTAGTGATGATGCTAGAGTAAAGTACCCAATAGAAGGTCTTCTTATAGCAAGGTGTGCTCTTAGTACACAAATTAAGGTGGATGATTTGGAGCAGCAAAGAGAGAATATATTTCATACTAGATACTATGTTAACAACAAGGTATAACCACCCTTGTTGAGAAGTTGAGCTTTGTCTATGTTAAAACATCATAGACCCTATAAGAAGTTGCAGTGGTTGAATGAATGTGGAAAGGTCAAGGTTAACAAGCAAGTATTGGTGAGCTTTACTAATGGGAGGTATAGTGATGAAGTGATGTGTGATGTGGTTCTTATGCATGCTAGACATACCTTGTTGGGAACACATGATAGTATGATAGGAAGGTGATACATGATGGATTCAGAAATAGGTACAGCTTTATCAAAGATGGAAAATAAATTGCGCTTGTTCCTTTAACAACGAATGAGGTCTGTGATAATCAATTGAAATTAAAAGAAGAAGAAGAAGAAGAAGAAGAAAAATTAGAGTGAAATTGAAATTTCAAAAAAATAGAGTAGAGCCACAAGAGAAAAAAGGTGGAGAGCTTGTAGGGAAAAGAAATGACAAAAGTGAGTTCTTTTTTTTTTTTTTCAAAAGAAAATGAAATTAAGAGAGCTTTCATAAAAAAAACCAGCCTTTGATACAGCTGGTTTACAAGGAATCATTCTTTAATCTTGAGGAAACTAACCTCATTTCCTAGTTTGTCTATTTCTTTATTTTAGGAATATGAGGACACCTGATGTGATGCCTAGTGAGTTGTCACCTATTTGAGGTATTGAGCATCAAATTGATTTTATATCTGAAGCTGTGATTCCGAACCTACTAGCCTATAGAAGTAATCCTGGGGAGATAAAAGAGCTTCAAATGCAAGTGGAGGAGTTGGTGAACAAAGGGTATTGGAGGGAGAGCATGAGTCCGTGTGTGGTGCTAGTGCTACTTGTACCTAAAAAGGATGGGATGTGAAGAATGTGCATCGATTGCAGGCCAGTCAACAACATAACAGTATTGCCATCCCATACCTAGGTTAGATGACATGCTTGATGAATTTTTTGGATCATATAATTTAAGAAATAGATCTCAAGATTGGCCATCACCAAATTAGAACCAAAAAAAAGAGATGAGTGAAAAACTGCTTTTAAGAATAAATGAGTTATATGAGTTGTTATTATGCCATTTGGACTTATTAATGCACATAGCACTTTCATGAGATTAATGAACCATGTTTGCGCACATTTATAGGCAAATTTGTTACTAGTTTATTTTGATGACATCCTAATATAATAGCAAAGAGTTTAGGTGAGCATATGAGATGTGTGCTTCTTGTTTTAAGACGAGTAACTTTATGCTAATTTTAAGAAGTGGGCATTTTGTATGGTAAATGTAGCTTTTCTGGGTTGTGTTGTTATAGAAGGCACTGAAGTAGATGAAGAGAAAGTAAAAGTCATCAAGGAGTAGTCAACACCAAAAAACTTAACTGAGGTAATTAGCTTCCATGATTTAGCTAGTTTTTATAATCGTTCTATTAAAAATCTTAGTACACTTGCCACACCACTTACTAAGTTTATTAAAAAAAGTGTTGGATTTCATTGGGGCGTTGGACGAGAAATGCATTTAATTAAGCAGGACTACTTTGAATTATCATATTTATGAACTTTATGATCTTGAGCTTTGGAAACAGGGAAACACTACCAGTGGTCGAAGGAATTTGTAATCCAGACCGATTATGAATCATTGAAACACCTGAAGAGCCAAGGCAAGTTAAACAAGAGGCATGAGAGATGTATATAGTTTATTGAAACATTTTCATATGTAATGCTGTATAGACAAGATAAGGAGAATGTAGTTGCTAATGCATATTCCATATAGTGTGATTCCATATTCGTGGTATTGGATAGGTTCAGTAAAAAGACACATTTCATTCCATGTCATAAAATAGATTATGCCACGAACATAACTGATACTTAGGATTATTATGTCTGATAGGGAGGTTAAGTTCTTTAGCCACTTTTGGAGGGTTTGGTGGGGGTAAGTTGGGAATTAAGCTTTTAATTTCTAATAGTCACCTACAAACAAATGGACAAATTGAGGTAATTAATGGAACATTAACTCAACTTTTGTGCACTATATAATCAATAAGAATTTAAAACGCTAGAAGGATTGTTTACCATTTATAGAATTTACATATAATAAGACCATTCATTTTATAACTTCTTATTCGCCCTTTGAAATTGTGTATGGTTTTACTAACTCCATTGAATTTAATTCCTTTACCTGTTAATAAAAGAGGTAGTTTAGATGAATAGAAGAAGTGTGAATTGTTAATTTCAATTCATGAGAAGGCTTAAAATCAAATTAAGAAGAATGAACATTATGCGACTCAACCTAATAAAAGAAGAAGACATGTAACATTTGAACTAGAAGATCGGATTTTGGTGCACTCATTATAATGTGTCTGCTCCCTTTAATGTTGCTGATCTTTTTCTCTTTGATGCAAGTGGAGATTCGAGGTTGAATCCTTTGAAAGAGGAAGGGAATGATGAGAATCATTTATGTGAACCCACATAGCAATAGTAGCTCTGAAACCCACACAAGATCGAATCACCCCAAAACAGCTAAAATCTCGGTTTGAAACTTGACCCAATAATTTATTGAATCAAGGAACCAAAATTATAAAAGAACTTGACCCCTTAATCACAAAAATTATGAATCCTACTCTGAAGTTTTTAAACACGACAAAGATGAAAATCTTGATAAATTTGAAATTGAGTTTAATGAAGGACAAGAAAAAAGTAACTTAGCTTTGGGTTAATCTCTCAAAAATTAATTGATTTACAATGAGAGAATGAGGACAACTCATAAAAACCTTGATTAAAATAGAAAATGTCAAGAAAACATCAAACAAATAGAGTTCTAAACGAAAAAGGAAAAATTAAACTGTCTTCAGATTTTTGTATTGCACGCGTGCATCATGTATTCTCTCACGTGCGTGTTGTTCAATTGATTTGGCTATGGGTTTAAATTTTGACTCCGCGTGCTTGCCACTTTCTAGCTAAGCTCCGGGCTTCCTTCTTCTAACTTAGCTTGAATTAAGTGCACTAATCTTGATTCCTCTTCCATGCTCAACATGAAACTTAATGTTTTGCCCGTTGCAATTGAAGTTGCTACCGACGTAGCTTGAACAATCAATCCCATGGCTTCCTTGATTTTCTTTGCTCACGATATTGTCATTGGTCCTTTTTGGAGGGCAAGCTAGCAAGGATTCTTGCATGTTTCTTGATGGACCGATTAAGAAGATCAAAGAAGCCATGCAAAGACTTTTCCAAGCAACGTGAGCAGCATTAAGTACAACAAGAACGACACCAAATTCAAGATGGGCATGAAGGAAGAACCAACCTTAGTGTACTTAATTCAAACTGAATTGGAAGAAGCAGAGTCGAGATTGTAGCCAAAAGTGGTGCGCGCTGTGGTAAGATAAGCCGCACATGACGGGAAGCAAAATTAACCGAGGCTAAATCAAGTGAAAAACACGCACGCTTGCATTACACAGGGCGCGAGTGCATTACCAAATCTGAAGGCGGTTTTTTATTTTCTTTTCCATTTACACTCTATTGTTTGATGTTATCTTAATGTTTTACAAGTTATTTAGGATTTCTTTTTTATTTGAGAGATTAATATACGAAGTGAGATTATTCGCTTTCATATCTTGTTCTTAATTAAATTATCCTGAACTTATCAAAAACTTTCAATCTTTGTGGTGTTCAACTAGTAAAGCAGAAAGGAAAGCCTTTTAGAGAACGTTTTCGTTATCGTCAAAGCCGAGAGAGAAGTCTCTAAAGCCACTATGGTCTGGGCTCTCACTCAAGCCGTCTGTCCCAGGGACTCCATTTCGCTGCTTGCCCTATTAGCCGACGGCAATCGTGGTAATTGCACCAAATGTAGAAGGCAATGAATTGCACCAAATGTCCCGAAATGCCAAAAAATAAACCCAAACAAGTCGAAAAGCACAAAATTGTGTCAAATGTACAAAATGCACCCAAACGTAGCAGAATTTATCAAAATATAATAATAAATTGCAAGAAATGCACCAAATCACACCAAAGTGTACTAAAGTAAAAGAATTGTACCAATACACTAGAAAATGTATCAAAATGTGCTAAATATATAATAAATGAGCTATACAAAGATTTACCAAATATCAAAACATACAAAAATGTACCAAAATAAGAGATGTACAAAAAAACTGGTGAAAGGTATTAAACTGCTAAAAACCAATTGTTGTACTAAAACACAACAAATCAAACCCAAAAAGGCCAAAATGTATCAAATTGCTCAAAATGTAACGTGTCAAAATATAAAGGTGTGCACGAAATGAACCAAACATACAACAATGTACCAAATTGTGGAAAATGTATCAAAATGTGCAAAATGTGCCAAACTAGCAAGATGTAATGGAACACGCTAAATGAACTGTCAACTGTACCAAAATTCGCCAAAATGCCCCTTCAGAATGGAATGTCTTACCAATTCAGCTGAAGAACACCCCTTCAGAATTTCAAAAAATAATGAATGATATTTTTACCCAATTTTATACGTTCCTTATCAATTATATTGATGATATGTTGATCTTCTCTAACAATATCGATCAGCATTTTAGGCATCCTAACATCTTCTTTGATATTGTTAAGAAAAATGGGTCGGTCGTTTCAGCAAGAAAGATGAAATTTTTCCAAACAGAAATTAAGTTTTTGGGTCATGAAATGAAGGAAGGATCAATTAAAGCTATTGATCGAAGTATTGAGTTTACTTCTGAATTTCCAGATAAGATACTGGAAAAGAAGCAATTACAAAGATTTCTTGGAAGGCTCAATTATATCACAAGCCCCTATATGAAAGGAATTAAAAACAGCCAAAACCTTGGGATAATAACCATACTGAAGTAGTAAGAAAAATAAAGTTTAAATCAAAGCAAATTATTTGCTTAGCTTTGTCAAGCCCACGGTATTTAAAAATAGTTGAAACAGATGCTTTCGATATTGGATACGGAGGAATCGTTAAACAAAAGGAACTCTAACTCATCTAAAGAAGAACTTATAAGGTTTACTTCCTTTGGAATCTTGCTCAACAAAACTATTCTACGATTAAGAAAGAAATACTTCCTATCATAAAATGCATTTCAAATTTTCAAGATGATCTTTTAAATAAAGAATTTCTATTAAGAATTGATCGCAAACCAGCTAAGGAAATCTTACAAAATGATGTAAAAAATACTGTTTCAAACAAATATTTGCAACATGTCAACTCTTTTATCTGTATTTGATTTTCAAATTGAATTTATAACAGGAGAATCAAATTCTCTTTCTGATTTTTTAAAAAAGAGAGTTTTTGCAGGGAAATGTTCAAACAACCACCGGATAGAGGAAGAGGAGGAAGGTCTAGAGGAAGTTCCTCTAGTGGATGGGGAAGAGGAGCCTTAAATCATCTTCCTAAGTTTAAAACCGAGCCATTTATTCTTCAGTCATCCATATTATTTTTGTATGTCTAAACAAAAAGATAGAAAGTTTTATGATAGCCTCACAGAAACAGGGTCAGTGGAAGTGGTGAGTATTGATGAAAATAAATACACTCAAGAAATAAGTTTTAGTAAAGCGTTTATCCAAAAGGTTCTGTCTGTTAGAGATTGGGGTGTAAAACCTTATAAGACTAGAGCTGTTATGGTCGAAAGATGGAAACAAGAAAAAAATCACAAGTGCAGAGATGTCACTTATTTGAAACAATATAATTATTGGGATTATATTGAAGCATGGAATAAGGCTTTCCTCTATCAGAACAGGCCAAAAAACATACATGGTTCTTTAAATTCAGAGATAGAGGGGAAGTTAATGAATTTCCAAATTGATTTAAAGGATGGTTCGTTACTTATGGACCAACTAAGAAAATGTTTTCAGAAATATTTAAAAACATTTTTGAACATTTCAAATTGGTTTATCCAGGGCTCAGGAACCAAGAGAAAATTGTTTCCTTTAATGAAATAGCTCTGCTATATTTCCGTGCAAATTTTTTTATTCCATGGATTTGGACATGGACCTTTCAAGTCCATATTGAAGGAAGCGGATTTCTAGCACTTTGTAGATCTCACCATTATAGATGGTGGCATAATACTAAACCAAATGATATCATCGAGAAGAATAAAGAATCTTGTAATACAAATCTACGAAAACAGTTCCAACTCAAAGGAGTAGGGTAAGAAGGCATCAAAATCCAGTTCAAAAATCAAATGACAATTCTGATGAAGATTACACGCCATTAAAAAAGATATGGAAGAAAATCTCAGTATAGCATTCCTTTATCAATATTCGATATCATGAAACGATAAGCAAAGGACGAAAGGCGTCTCAATCAAATAGAAGAAGAGACATCTTTGCAGAGGAACCTCGTACGAAAAGTCTCGAAGACAGCTTTATAGAGGAACCTTGTACGAAAAGTCTCAAAGTCCCCAATAAAGAAGAAAAGAAAATGTGATTGGATTTCAATAGTGGTGGCAATCGAGCCGAGCGGCTCGTCGGCTCGGCTCGTACTGTAGCAGCCCACGAGCCGCTTGGGCTCGTCAAGAAACGAACCCGAGCACGAGACGAGCGGGCCGGCTAGGTAGACGAGCCGGCTCGGCTCGTCGAGCTGCCGAGTAGCTTGGCTCGTGGGCTCGCCTATATAACTATAAAAAAAAAAAAAAAAAATTTAAAGCAAATCAGTGACCAAACTCACTGATTTTTTTTTTAATTTTTTTTAATTTTTTTCTCTATAAATACCCATCCCTATTCAACATTTTTTCCCACAAATATTACTCAATTTACTCTC
>CAIGRN010150173.1:0-13835 GCA_903798345.1 Fraxinus anomala
TAATAGATTTTGAAAAAAGTTGATATAATGTATGATCGGAAAGTTGTGAGTCCCATAAAATACTAGGTTAAAATTCATTCTTAAATTTGGTTAAAGTTGATGCAATGCATAATCAAAAAATTGTGAATCTTATAAAATACTTGATTAAAATTAATCAAACAGGGGCTAAGAACCGTTGAATCCATATATCTAGTAAACGAATATAAGAGTATATTGTATACATACATTTCCAGTAAATGAATATATTAAGGGGAGCATTCAATTTGGACTTTAAAAACTTTTATAAATCTTTTTAAGTCATGGACTTTTGTGAAATTTGTAAACATATATAAGTTTGTATAAAATTAATAAATGTCTTTCATAGACTTTCATTTTAAACTTTTATCGAATTTCTAACACTTTCGAAGACTTTTATTTAAAATAGAATTTACTTGTGCCTAATACAACATTAAGAAGTTCTCAAATAAGAGGTAAAGGCTCATCCCCACTATTTCCTTTCCAGTAATAAAAAATATTTTTAAAAGAATAAATTTTTAAAGAGTATGTATTCAATTTGGAGTTTTACAGACATTTTTTTAAGAAATAGACTTTTGTGAAGTTTATGAACTTTTATAGATGAATTAGTAAAAAATCTTTCATAACTTCTATACACTTTTATAGAATTCTTAAGATTTTCGAAAACTTTTATTTAAAATTGAATTTACATGTGTTAGGCGCAAGATTAAGAAGTTCTCAAATAGTTATAGGAGGTAAATATTCGATCCTCACTATTCTCTTCCGGCTCTTCAAGCAATAAAAAATATTTTTGAAATAATAACAAATTTAATTTATTTTAATTAAATAAACAAGTAAATAATCAAAATAAAAAAAATATAATATTTCTGTATTCTTTGATAAAAGAAAAAAATATTTAGGTTTAGTATTATCAATATACATTACGTTTGAAAAGTAAAGAATCAATCACTATATTGAAATTTAATTATAAATTTATTTTTTAAAAAAAAATTATAAAATATAATTAAAATTTATCTTTTTTTTTTTGGTAAAAAAAAGGATGAAAAAAATGTTATATGAGAGTTTTTTAAATAAAAATTAATCCTTTATCTTAGAAAATGGAGAAAAACGATAAAAAAAAAAAAAGAGAAAAAAAGGAAAATATAACAAATATAACCCATAGAAGAAAAATAATAATTTTATAATCATGACTAAGGTTTGTGAAAATGAATATAAATGAGAAATATTGCAAGGAAAAAAATAACAAAAGTCTAATAGAATTTTGAGTTGAATGAGAAATATTGTAAGGAAAAAAATAACAAAAGTCTAATAGAATTTTGAGTTGAATGAGAGATAAAATTTGAGATTTTGTTTTTGTACTTTCTGTTTAAAAATTAGTACTCTAGAAACTTTTATAAAAAATGACATTTTGAATATTTTAGGATTTATAGAGACTTATAAAAATTTTTAATTGAATATACTGTGATTTTTAAAAACATTTAAAAAGTTTATAGATGTTTATATTGAATATATCAATACTTTTAGAGAGTCGAAAAAAATCTATATCGAATATCCCTAATTTTTTTTTGAATCTTTAAAAGTTTTCAAAAGCTCCAATTAAATACACACTCTAACATCACTTGCCTCTCTTATTTAGGAATAGTATAAAAACTTCTAGATTTTGAGTAGATTTTAACAAAACAATCTTGCTACATGTACAACTCATTTTATACTTTGACTTATCGAATTTACACTTAGTATAATCTCACAACATATTTCACATCTCACACATTTAATTTAATCATTAACAAATTGCGGTATCATCATGTCAATCAAGTGGTAAAGAGAAATGTAAAAAATAGCTTTATTCTTAACAAAATGACAGGTGCTTTTGACTGCATGTACCATGAAAATAGAGAATAAATTCTTAAGGAATTCGTTTTTCAAGATGAAATTATTGCCTTGTCATTGTTTGGTGTGTTACAAAATAAATAGGAAAATAACGAAATCGGACAGACTGAGGCACATATATTTCACTCCCTTTAAGGAGATTCAAGCCCTTTACTGTTGGCAAAGCCTAAAATACGGTGTAACTGAACTTTTTTATGACTTGTCCCCTCCAAAATACAACAACAATCATTATAAAGTAAGAATAGAGAATAAGTTTGATTATCCAAATTTGAAAAATCAAACCCTGCCTCTATTTTAAAAAGTTCGAATAGAAAGGTTTTTGAAGCCTTTTTTTAAAAAAAAAAAAAAAAAAAGACTTTGACTCTCTAAACAGAGAGCATATTGTGTTTACAAATTCTCTTGAAGATGCTCTTTAGAATAGGGCGGGATTTGATTCGATCCGGTTCCAAAGGAAAACAAATCAAACCATGATAATCTTAAAGATTTGAATTGGTCCGATTCTTTACATTAAAAGTGAATTAAAAATGTTCGTCAATAAAAAATTCAAAAGAAGTTGTCGACACGATGCTTTTAACCAAATATAGAAGAACCGTACATATTTTACAAAGATTAAAAGAAAATCAAGTATACAAATTTAAAAGGATTAATAGTAGAAACCCCCCTAGAAATGTTTGAATTTGCGATATATCCCTACCTATTAGAAATCACAGAAAATCCCTCCATTTGAAATATTTTGTGCGAAAAATTCCCCACCGTCAGATTTTTCTTTAAAAACGGTAAAAATGTCAAAATTTAAAAGTAATACTTGCAATTTTAGTATCCAAACCTTAAATTCTTTTACAAATTATACCTAATTTTTTTTAATGTACCACCCACAATCCGACCCAAACCTTTAAAACTTTATTTTCCACACCACCATACTTCATCTTCTTCTCTAAAATTAATTTATCTAATTAGAAATAAAGGTCAAAAGCCATCTTCTCAGTCCTAAGGTACTGTGCGGAGACAAGAGTAATACCTTTTCCGTTGCCATAATGAGGTGATGGTCGTCGTTGAGAGAAGGAAGAAATGACGATGGAGACGAGGAGGCTACTATTGTGAAGCCTGCGTCACATCACATGTTACAGAATTCAATCTTCTAGGTCTGAAAGTGATTAAATCACCGAAAGAATAAGGTAAAATAGAGCTAAAAGTAAGAATTAATTTTTTCTCACGATCGAATTGTATGGACTGTAGTGCAATGAGATCATTTTTGCACGAAAAGATCCTGATTTTTGTCGAGATCAATATTGACGTGTATCCAACAGAGGAGGAGTTAATCAAAAGGAGATGTAGTGGAACAATGCCACATATATTTTTCAACGAAAAGCTAATTGGAGGATTGGTTGTATTGAATTCTTTGAGGAATGGTGGGATGTTGGAGAAGAAAATGAAGGAAATGCTGGGGAGTAAGTTTCCCAATGATGCACCGACACCGCCCGCCTATGGCTTAGATGATCCAAAGGATGAGGAGGAGATAGAGAGTTTGGATGAGATGGTGGTGATTGTTAGGGTTTTGCGACATGTTCACTCCATTCTTCTTCTTCTTCTTCTTCTTCTCCTCTTGGCCTTTATTTCTAATTAGATAAATTGATGTTAGGGAAGAAGATGAGGTGGGGTGGGGTGGAAAACAAAGTTTTAAATGTTTGGGATTGTGGACAATGCATAAAAAAATTGGGTATACTTTGTAAAAGAATAAAAAGTTTGGATACTAAAATTACAATTATTACTTTTAATTTTGACATTTTTAGAAAATCAAATGATAGGGGTTTTTCGCACAAAAAGTTTTAAATATGGAGGTTTTCTACGATTTTCAATAGGTAGGAGATATATCACAAATAAAAACATTTGTAGGGAGGTTTTATGCTATTAATTCAATTAAAAAATACGAGTTACTATTGAGCCACATAATTTTTTCTAGGGTTTGCTTCTTGGATTCTTGGGAATGAAATTGTATAGCATTTATAAAGTTATTTAGTTATAGATTTACCCAATATTTCAGCCTATGTTTGGTCCTCCTTTTATCAAAACTCATTTTCAACCACACATTTTTCATAAAATAATTTTATACATAAATTAAAAAAAATTCTTTTTTTTTACTCACACATTTTCCAAAAAATTATTATTCCAAAATACATTTTCTTACCAAAACGGTGCTCAAATAGAGTCTAATTTTGCTTGAGAAGGAAGAAAAGAATCAATTAACAAACAACTAAAAGAAGAGAGAAGGAATGAATCAAAGAAATTGAAGAGAAGAAGGAATCTGGAACAGAAAAGAAAAACTGAACATGATTATGTAATTTATGTTTGATAAAAATAAGAAAAGATTGAGGTTTTTATCTTAAAAAAAAGGCGGCAACAACAACAATAATTAATAAATAAAAAACATGGGAGAATACCAGCATAGGGATCCGGATAGGAATCGGCCGATCTTGATATTATGTTCCAAAATCGAATTGTTCATTAGATGACTTGAAGAGTCGGAGTCAAATAGATCGATTCTAACGGGTTCATGTCCAATTCCACCAATTCTCGAAAAAAAATGTCCACCCTTAATACTTGTAGAGTTCATAAAAAATTTACTTTATAAATTTAAAAATATTCTCTATTATATATAATATATTTTTTTTATAAATAGGGAGTCTTTTATAATAAAAGAAAATTTACTCCGAAGGTTTGTTGAACGATCAGTCAGAGCACGTTTGGTTATGCTTACCATTTTTTTTTATATGAATAGAAAAAAACTTTTTCGATAGTGTCGACTTGATACCTTCGAGAAAAGGGGCAAAATGACAAGCATGGGGGAGATGCTAAACACGTCAATTACTATATTTTACATGGTGCATAATTTTATAACTTTTTGTCAATGGTTGAGATTTTTTAGTAGTGGAAAGTGGGTTTTATTCTCAATAGATAGTAAATGCATCACAGCAAGGAAAGAATATTACATTGCCATTAAAATATAAAGAAAAATTGTAGGTTCCAAAAATCTAGCTAGTTCTAGAAAGTATTACACTCTCTCGTCGAGGTTCACGATGAATTTCGTTATGAAATGTTTGATAAAAGGAATTGAACAAGATTTAAACAAGACTGTAGTGTGTTAAATAAGAAAAAGAAGATAAACAAATATGTTACATCTTTTCTTAAATCTTGTCCGAATATATTTATTTCACAGCATCAGACTTTCTTTTATATTTTGTTTACTACTTCCATACATTCTACAAACATTAATATTGGTGAGAAACTTGTAGTATTGGTTTTTCACATATTTGCTGAAAAATACGGGTCGTGGATCGTCCATGAGGAATGACTTGACCTACAAAATATCAGAAGGGTAACAAGGAGTGGTTTGAAATTCAAATATAAAACTTCCCATGACCTCTCTTAACTCCCCATATAATCTCCAAATAATTGTCTAAGACAAATAGAGAGAAAAAGAGATGACAAGAGTGTGAAATTCGTATGGAAAATATTATCAAATTTGAAATGTGCCTAAAACCACATATTTTGTATGAAAACTTACAAAATTAGCACTTAAATTGTGGCTAATAATCCCCATGTGGATTGGAACCATTGTATTGCAAGAAAATTCAGAATTTGGTGCTTGAAAAGTAAGGTGATTCAACCATACACAAAGATATTGAAATTCTTCTTTCAAATAAGAATCTTGACCCGTAATTTATATTAAAGAATGGTGTGAATTTTTTCATTGGTATTAGAGCCTTAAATGTTGTTTTCCTTGTATATTATTATCTTGTTGAAAAAGAATTATTATGATAAAAAATGCATGTATCCCATTTTTGTTGAAACTTGAAGCATCATTAATGGCATATCATAAAATATGCAACATATATTCATGAAATTTTACAACATATTTCCTATATGATTAAATCATATCTACAACTTTTCGAAATTTTTGTTTTTATATTTTTGGAGAAAAATGAAACTCTAGTTAAAATTGTAGGAACTTCAAAAATTTATTGGATTTTATTCGTTAATTTTCATGCAGTAATATTAGTATTGCTAGAAGGGTATTTCAATGAGCTTTCCAACCATGTAAATAATTCAAATTTTGGACTTAAAATGAAGAAATTATGAGATTTTGAAGTTTGAACCAAAATCTAAAAAATTAAGAAAAATGAAGAAGATTAAGAGCAGATTTTTCCACCTTCACCCTCTGTGCATTGCGTTTATGTCTTAAACACGGTGTTACTTATAGAATCTTTAAATCCTGACCACACAAATGAACTCATAACGTCGAAATTATTACAAAGACAAAAAAATAAAACGAAACATGGCTGAAAAGGCTGTGCATGCAGTGGTGGTCTGAGTGTGATGCGTCCCCTATTATAAAAAAAATGTGTGACCCGCGTGTGGGGACGTGTGCGGGGTCCAACTACAATTTTCAAATGCGTAGAAAATTTAAGGTAGTCTTTTTTCAATATTTGAAAAATTCGAAACTCAATGTGACTTATAAATTGAAGTGTCAACTTTCCTTATTGACAATACCCGCTAAGTTGAGTTAAAAGACGTGCGACTTAATATTGCTAAGTTTCGAGAACATGCTTGTATTGCAATGTTCTGTTTGTATAAGACTTCAAGTCTAAAGTATTAAATGAGCTAAAATAAATGCGGAATAGATGAGAAAACTGAAAAAAAGGATTCAAGAAGAACATATCAGATAGAAAGTACATGAAGTGGTTCTGGTAGATGATTAATAATATAAAAGTTCAATTACTTCAACTATATGATTTTGAATCACTTAACACAAAAGTGTTCAAGTTGAAGGATATTGCACTTGAATATATTTCTCTTAATATTGTTTACGTGTCAAACACTATATATTGAATCTTATCCTATATGAATAGTGAATTGAAGAGTTAGAAATTCACTTTAAATGAGATCAAGATGTGTCTTTAGTCTATTTTCATGTCTTTGACTTGGTACAAAACAAATATATACCAATAATGAAGATGGAGTGGAGGTCTATATGACTGGTACATGTAACTTATTATTGCAAGGTGGAGAAATCGAACTCTTGTTTGATATTACGATGGTTTCAAAGACTTCACTAAATTTGATCTCAGTTGATGTTCTTTTATGAGTGGTCTCTAACGTAAATTTATATGTTGTAGTTTTGTTCGTACTCACAATAGTGATGTTTATTATGGTTCTGAATATTTGTGAAATGGTTTGAGGTTTTATGCAATGGTTTGAGGTTTTGAGTTGAGAAAATCATTCAAAGCTGTAAGAGTTAAACTTCTATATAATTTGTCCATCTGAATTTCTTTGCGAGATATGATTAAGAGAGATTGAGATGGAAGCTCGAATTTTTCATTACATTTATAGATGGATTCAAGTATTTTAGTTGAGCTTCTAATTTTCATATTTTGAAGATATTGTACTCATTAAGATTTTACTGAATTGGAGTAGAAAATCAGATTTAAAAAGTGAAGACATTTAGAACTATTTAAGAGCGTGAATTTTTATTGCGAGAGTTCAATGATCTAGGTAATAAAACTTGAGATAATGCAGTCAAATTTATGTTTTTATTAATGGGAAGAGTGTTGGTTAATTACAACCTGTCACTTAACGAAGTTCTTTCAATATTAGTACTTTTATAATTGCATAAGCTTTGGACACGTAGATAACTAAATATGGCTTATCTCATACTCATGATCAATTATGTAAGTTCTTGAATTTTTCAAGTGAGTTTGGAAACATGATTCTAGTAAGATCGAGATGTATCCCTATGAAATACACATGACAGTCCAAAGGGTATCTGTTCATAAGTGAAATTTTTGGTGAATATTGAGTCACAAAGATGTGATATTGTTATTGTTCCTATCAAGGGAGAAATGTTGGGAGAACTAATATTATGTGTATTGGTAAATCATTTCAACTACATAAGAGCTGTTTTAAGCTTCTGATTTAAGTAGGAGTAATTTGTTTTCGAGTGGAAGCAATCTAATTTCAAGGATAATGCTACTTGCACATAAGAAATTACATAATGGTTTACATACATATGAGATGTAAAAAAGAAAAAAAAGTATTTTTTTTATTTAGTTGAAGAAATTTCGACTCAATCATATCTCACCACATCATATTTGTATATCGATGCTAGCCATGATAATATGTTTAAATTTAAAGTTACATCAAATAGACCTAAAGACTATATTTTTATTCATAATTGAGAATTGATTGCAGAGATCTATATGAATTGACTTGTAGATTTCATGTTAAAGATGTTTTAGTATTGTGGTGAATTTATAGTTACACTCATGATCTAATGTCGTCATCTTGACAATGATACTTGAGTTTTTAACATGGTTTAAATCTCGTATACAATTTCGTCAGGTGGATGAATATCACTGTATTTATGTAAATGTCTGATGGTAGGTTATAATTCTAATTTTGACATTGATGATGTTGTATTGAATAATCATGAGAATGAGCGTATTAAGACCATTTTGAAATAGTTTTCTTCAATCTTTGAGACGAAGGACATGAGTTTAACAAATTATATTTTTTGTGTTAAAAACATTATTCTAGTTTTCTTTTTCTATCACAAGAGTTGTATATTATAAAGATTCTAGAATATTTCTAACTATAGAATTGCTCTCCTTTTGATACTACTATATTAGAAGGGGACTGTATGAGTCTTCATATATGTACAATGACTCTATTAGTGTACAAAGAAATATCTGAAGAACCTTATCTAGTACGATTAGGAATTATAAGCATGCTATAAAGTATACTTGCCCTAACATTTGTCATACCATAGATCTAGTTAGTAGGTATTAACGTTATCCTTAGAATGATATTGTAATACCCGAAGGGTGTTGCTGTAACTTATTCTATTTGTTGTTGAGATAATAACTTATGATTGGAATAGATATGTAAATGTTAACTAAGGATGAGAATTAATTGAGCAAAAATAGTTATTATACTTGTGCATGTTTGCTACATAGAGTGGCAAGAAGTTTGGTATAGATGTATTGATCATCTAATGATATTGGTTGAGAGTATGAGATCTATGATAGTTATAAAACTATCTCATGTATTGAAGACCTCAAATACAATTATAAAACTCGATTGGATTTTGGTGAAAAAAATGGCAAAAAAAAAAAAAAAAAAAAGTCTTTGTGATATACATGTGTGTGCGTGTGTGCGCGCGTGCACATGATGATAAGTAATTATCATACTCTGAAGATATTTAGAGATATATAGAGATATACTTGTTGGTAATATTTAATCTCTAGAATTGTATAGAATATGATACTTAGTGGATTAAAAAACTCTTGATTGAGTTTTGTATGTCCATAGATGAACAATTTGAGATAATGTGTAATCTATTGTTGGGATTACGAAATAATGATTTGCATGCACATATGAAGTTTGTCGAACGAGTAGAAATTTACTCACTTACATAAGCAATCGCCTAAGATAAATTTAGATGTATTGAGATGAGACAAAGTGATTGTGTTTGTAAATGATCCAATCGCTTTGATTAAATATCAAAATGAGACTATTGTAAGTAAACAAAATGAATTTTTTTGCTATTCATTAAACCTGTTTAGTAACCTCTTCGAGTTTTCAATTTGAGATTGCCCGGAGGAATCAACATAAGGAGAACTCATGTTAGGTATCGAATAATACCTTAGGATTTTATATATAGTGTTATTTATATTTTTAAAGAAAATGACATATGCCCCAAAAGAGGGAGAAAATACTGTAGCACATGTTTCATACCACACGTGCTTTTATGATCATTATTGGGTAAATGAGTGATTGGATTTCTTCCTCCTCACTGTGTGAGACTTTCAGGTTTATATAACCACATATATACACTTATGAACTTTGAGTGTTTCTCAAAATTTTATTTTGATGTTGCTATTTTAGCATGCTACCAATAACTATAATTGATACGGTTTGATGGGACATGTGAAAATAGTTGATTTAAAGTTGAAGGGTTTAAGTAGGAAAGGAAAATTATTTTAACCAACATTTATGTTTGTATTCACATGTCGGACAATTATGTTTAATTATTTAGGGTATAGAACATAATTGTGAATATAAGGATACAATGTGAAGTTCAAGTATGTTTCACAAATATTCGAGGTATTGAAAATACTTAAATTAATGTTGAAAAATGAGTTTATGGTATAGTGAGATATGATGTTCCTCTAATAGAGATACTATATATTTCTAACATGTTTGTAGTACTGTGAGCTCTAATATGTACTCGCTGCTAGCACAATTTATTTGTCGTATGAATTTTTTGTGAGATGGGTTTTGAGAAGGATCCAACGTGTGATATCAATTTACATGTGGTTTGGGTCACGCCCATCATGTACGAGTAGGAGAGGTTGTAAAATGTTATGTTGAAACCCGCAAGCGTATGTGATCGTTATATAAATAATAAGATTTATGAGTTAAGAGTATCGGTCTCACAAGAAATAAGGTCTACTTTGTAGTTCAATAGTTTTTGTTAAATTCGAAGTGTAATAATATCAAAAGAGAATTTGATTTTGTTATTTATAATAATTTCTACTCTAAGAAAGCAAGTCAATATGATATTTTATCTATATAAATGCTTGTATTGGATTAATGTATCCCCATATTTCCATCTATTTCAATTCACGATAATTAATCTATTCAATTCATGCATTTTTGACAACTGATAAAGTTAATATGTTAAATATTCTTTTCCAAGATACACCAACATATGACTAACACGAGACGATCATATTCCTAATTCGAATTTATATGAAAGTCATGCATTAATTTAGTTTAGATTATCAATAAGATTACATGTGTGAAACAAATTATTTATAATTCTAACTACACATGTTGATTTTACTACGTTCTAAACTTATTGTGAATATTTCTACACTACAACAAGTAACTAACTATTCAATTAATGGCTAAGCAACCAAATAGTGCAATGAGTATGTAAAATCAATCAAACAATATGAGAACTTCCTAAATTAATGCCTTGAATTGATATAAATAAAAATAGAGTTCAAACACTCATCCAATACAATTGAAAAACTAACCTAATATGGTTAGTGATAAGTATAGTTTCTACACTTATTCGAGATTTTAAATGACGATATTTTACTATTTTTTGGATAAAATACTACCTAACTTGTATTATATTTCATTTTGTAGGAAAAATTCAACGTTTGATGAAAAATTGGAGAAAAGAATGCAAAGATAGCGAAAATGGGCTCAATTGTATCAAATAGAAAGTTCAGAGACTAAAATGCAAATACTGAAAAGTTACGTTGAACCTCACGATGAAGATTTGAGAGTGTTAGACATCAATTGGATGAAGAAAGAAGCCAAATGGATGAAATGTAGTCCAAATACTACCATATATCAACTTCCAGCCGAAAAAGTAATAATTCAGAATACTTAAACCAACCAGACTAAGGACCTAATGGGAGCAATAAGAAGTTAGCCATTGGATTACAAGCTTTATCAGAGGAGTCTTTTTCTTCCCTATCTCTTTATATGCGGATTTAGGATTTATAGTTTAAATTTGGAGGTAGAAAATATGAGTTTTCATTTATTTTTTGTGTTTGATTCTTATATTTATGTGTTTTTGTATACTTTTATTGCATTAGTTTAGATATAAAAGAATTGAAAATTTTAAAAAAATTTCTTTTTGTGTGTTTGTGTGAGTCAGTTGGTTTGACTGACAATGAAAAATATATTAAATCGTTAATTGATATATGAATGGTGAATAAGTTGTATGTTTGGATTAATTTTTTCTTTTTATGTGAAATTTGATATATATTGAGCATATGAATTAAGTTAAACATTGTTTAGGAATGCGTTGATTTCATAATTTGATAGGTTGAAATAGTAGAGCATAAATGCTAAATTCAAAACCACTAAATTTTACATTCTTAGACCAAATTTATAATAATTTGAGGGATTTCACTATCGTAGGAAGATGTTGAGATAAATTGGGATTCCATATGTGAAATTAAAAATATTGTATGGATTGTCTAAGGTCAATAGGATGCCATGTGGTGAAAATTTCAAATTAGAGGTCGTTTTACTTAGATAGATGTTTAATAAGGGACATTGCACCAATCAAAGCATAAAAAAAAATACATTTTATTTGAAAATTTCTCTTTATAACCTTTATAACTCGAGTTATTAAGCTTATAAGGGTGTTAAAACCTGTTGCCCTAAACTCATCTGATTTGAAAATTATCGACTTAAATCTTGTTACATAGGTCATTTAGAAAGCTTAAAGGAGAGAATACTGCAAATAAAGAAAAAAATGTTGAAAAAAAAAACAGGTGCATGAAACAGAAGATGCACCAAATACATTGGTTATGTCTCAAATACCTGTTTAAGAAAATTTGACTTTTGATAAGAGACTGTTAGCTTAATTAAGTCATTGAGATTGAAGCAATCAAACTTAATGGAGAATCATTTTTTATTAATATATTGACTTACAATTAGTGAGATTTATCTAAACTAGAGAGCTGAGAATAATAAAAAATTCAACCTTAGTTCACACACTGGAAAATAGCGTAAGTTTGGGTGTGTGTGAATTTTATGACTGATGAAAGAATATATTTGACCATTGAGGGTATGGAATTGAAACAACTCATGAATTCATAATGCTATACTTAATTCTTCACACACACATCGATTTTACATTGGAAAAGTAGATTTTAATTTCTGTATTTTGATTTTGAAGCTGTGCAAAGATCTGATATTATGATTTCAACCCTGAAATAAGAAGCTAGGTTAGCTAGCTATTTTTTTTTTTACTTTACTTGATTGACTGGCCACCAATTAGGTAATTAGCACTACATGTTTCTTATGTTTTAATTTTGTTTGAGGACAAACAAATATTCAAGTTTGGGGGCTTGATAAATGTAGTTTCTACATTTATTCGAGATACTAAATGACGATATTTTAGTATTTTTCTGGATAAAATACTACCTAGCCCGTGTTATATTTCATTTTGTAAGTAAAACTTTTGATGAAAAATTGGAGAAAAGAATGCAAAGATAACGAAAAATGACAAAATTGTATCAAATAAAAAGTTCGGGAACTGAAATGCAAATAATCAAAAGTTACGTCGAACCCCACGATGAAGATTTGAGAGTGTTAGGCATCAATTGGATAAGGAAAGAAGCCAAAGTTATGAAATGTAGTCCAAGTACTATTACATATCAACTTCCAGCTGAAAAAGTTATGCTTCAAATTTTTAGTTTCAATTTGAACCCAATTTTGGCATAGCAAGCATTCAAATTGGAAAAATGATATTTCTACAAGAATTGTAGCCTTATGAGTTATCTTTTCATTTAACTTTGAATCACTTCAATCGGATATCGGGAGAAAACGTTATGATAAAAATACTAAAAACAGTTCAGTTGTCGAAAATTAGGCGAAACCAAGATAACCTCGCCTGAGGTTGCCCAAACCTCTAAGGTGCGCGCCCTAGGTTGCACTAGGTGCGCGCCAGAAGGCTAAAAGGGAAAAAATCTGATTTTTCTTATTTTTGTTTTGGTAACAATTCAATGCAATCTTTTTGACGTCCTTTAAATACCAAATTCGACAAGAACGTGAGGAGATCTCCTTTTGACCTAAAAATATATATTCTACATATTTTGGAAGTAAAGAACGAGGCGAAATCATCAACCAAAGACAAATTATACAATGTTATTGAAGAATATTCACCAATTTTCAAGATTCGGGCCAAGAAATTGGATTTCTCCACTTTCTTCATTATTTCTCGATCCGGGTGATATCTTTTCATTATTTTTTGTATAGTTTAATAATTAGGATGGTTGACTAGGTTTTTCATTGTATTGGATGAATGATGAACCCAATTGTTTGTTTATTTTAATTCAAGA
>CAIGRN010150177.1:0-18872 GCA_903798345.1 Fraxinus anomala
AATATATAACTATTACGCTGAAAAATGAGGTCAAGGCAATTTCACTTCCAAAAGTTATTTTTCAAGAAATATTTCAACAAATTAAGATGATATATGTAATTATTTAGACACCAATATAAATGAGGTTGCATTTAGTTTATGTGGTCGAGTTTTATTAGACGAACGATCAAGACACCAATACTAATATGCTTGAAGGATTGGGAATGTGTGAAATTACGTATTCAAGAACAAGTTGACAGTATAATGGATGAAGAGTTACAATAGATCCAATGATAGGATATTATAAGTTTTTAAATTGTTAGTTTAAAAAATACGTAATTTTTAAATTTATTTATTTTAAGAAAAATTGTATACGAAATATTTTATTCGTGTAAAATTTTAACTTCATCTGGAAAAAATGAGGAGAGTTACTTTTATTTAATTTATAATAAGTATAAATTGCACAAATTTAAAATTCTTTAAAAGAATTTTAGAATTGTCACGAATTATTAAAGAAAAAAAAAATTGGGCCGGCTTAGGTCGAACCTAAATTTTTTGACCGAGCTTTTGCTCGACTCAAGCAACTAGTCTGAACCATTTTTACTCGAGTTGAGCCTGAGGTTCAAGTTTCGGCTCGCGACTCGACTCAAATCGTTGACACCCATATTATAATCTCCATAAAAGATTTTAAATTTTTGTAAATTTTTTACAAGGTGAGATGGGGTGTAATCTCGAGAAAAGTTTTCAATTTTTGAATTTTTTTTTCCAATTGGGATATTATTAATTGATATATTATTAATTTGGTGGAATAATTTATTCCAGTTAATTATATATTATATATATTATTAATTGGAATTAACATCTGAATTTTGAAATAATTTAACAAGTTTGTTAATTTTGAAATGTAATTTTTATATGTAGAAGTTATGTATTGTTATCAAACGAAAATTTAAGTTCAGGCATCGAAAATGAGTTCTGAAAATCCAAACTCATCTCAAAGCTCAAAATTGACCACCTCATATACAAAAATTTTAAGATTTAAAGCTCTATCAAGATCATAAACAATTATATAATATACAATTATGAGAGAGAGAGAGAGAGAGAGAGAGAGAGGTCGTTGGTTCATTTGGATAATGAACGGCTTCCCATCTAGTTTAAACAATATATTTTTGAACCATGCTAGAGGTGTGCCATTGGACTAAAGTGTCATCCCCTATGTCAAAAGGGATGGCACTTTAGCAAAATTCTATATTTTTTATTTAGCCCTGTTTAACACTCATTTTGGGTATAAAAAAAAATTTTGGAATAGTGATTGATGGAAGATTGTGTGGTTAAAAAGTAAGGAAAATTTTTGGGTTTATGTGTAATATTATTTTATTGATAGAATGTGTGATTGAAATGAAGAAAATTGTGTGGTTAAAAAGTAAGGAAAATTTTTGGGTTTATGTGTAATATTATTTTATTGATAGAATGTGTGGTTGAAATGAAGAATGAGAAATAGAATGAGTTAAAACATGGGTTCCAAACAGGGGCTTAAATTCATATGATTACAAGTTTTTACACAATCTTTTACTCAGTTTTTTTCAAAAATAAAAATAAAAAATCTTAATGTGAAAATGTAGAAAAGCTATGATTCCTTGGGCCATGACTATTCACTGAATCATAGTATGAACATCAATTCGATTTATTTATCAGTGTATTCATGAAACCAGCGATTGTGCTTTATATGATACATGAAATATCACTTTCAAATAGGGCTGAATAAAATTCTAGAATCGAACCGGACCCGAACCGAGCGATTTTTCATAAGTTAAATACCCGAACGGATATCTGAATCGATAACTAAAGAGTTTGATTCGGTTCTCGATTCTAGACCCAAAACCGAATAACCAAATAAAAACTGAAATTAAATAATTTTTTTATATTGAATTAATTAAATTATTTTAATTTTTTCTAAACAAATTAGCAAATTAATTAATTTAGTGATTAATTCTCTAACTCCCAAGCCAAGTCCATACCTAATTAGTCCAACTCAACCCAACTTCTAAATTCAATTTTTTTGCCCAATTATTAATTTCATTCTTAGCCCCAAGATCTATGCATTTTTTAAGTTTTTATCCTTCTCTTTCTAATTTCACACTTTCATTCGGTAACTACTGAGTCACTAACCCCAAATCATTTGATAATTGAAAACCTACATCTACATGCCCAAATCTTATTGTACAACTTGTTTTAATATTAGTATCTACTTTTTTGTATTTGTATACATTGGTGAATTAATTTTATTAAACAACTTGTTATTTATATGTTTTTAAATTGGACTACGTTAATTTGTAAAAGCTACAAATGAACATGTCATTAGTTGTATTTATGTAATATTGTTGTAAATGTTAAAAAATTTAATTATGGTACGGAATCGAACTGAGCTGAACCGAACGAAATCGAAATCGAACTCGAACGGTTCTATAATTATATTTGAACTCGACGTTTCCATGTATTAAATACCCGAAAATTTTATTTCGGTTCTAAAGAAAATCGAACCGAATCGATCCATATCCAACCCTATTTTAAAAAAAAAGTAGAGATCAAGTCAAACGACAATCTTTTCAAGACTTGCATAAACAGCCACTCGAATATGCGAAACTTTCGTATAACTTAGAAGATTAGCAGCACCGTGTCTACGATTAAACCTGTCGAATGTCTAACCATCTTTACTTTTGAGTTATCTTTTCTTTCCTATTGTGCTCTTTGAGAGTGCGCACAAATAATAACAACCATTCATACATTTTACAGTAGTGCACAAAGGAACCATAAATGAACGTAGTCCATTATCTGAAAAGTATTTAACGAAATCATAGAAATCAGTTGCACTATCTTTCCGCTATTCATTAGTCCACAATCAAATATCTTTATGCTCTTCATTTGCACTTAACAATAAAACCCTGCTTGCTGGCCATTGTAATGTAAAAATAATGTTTTAAATACTTATTTTTTTGAATAATGTATGATTAAACCGTAGGAAAAAATTTTAAACTTATTTACAAAATATTTTATTGTGCGAATGTGTGGTTGAAAATGAAAAATAAATTGTTTTGTTTTAGAGGAAGTCAAACTAGAGCAAAATAAAATAAAATAGAGATAAATAATTTAAAGATGAAAAAGAAAAAATAAATATAAA
The DNA here is from genome assembly GCA_903798345.1 of Fraxinus anomala. Lineage (NCBI taxonomy): Eukaryota > Viridiplantae > Streptophyta > Magnoliopsida > Lamiales > Oleaceae > Fraxinus > Fraxinus anomala. Next base: position 3,158 of record CAIGRN010150177.1, read on the forward strand.
ATCATTCTGTACCGAACTTTGTCTGCCCTCTTTAACCAAAATTTCCAAAATAAAAGATTTGAAGATCATAAAATCACAAAAAGACGAGCTATATATCATTCAAAACAGTCCCAATAGAATTTAATACTCCAGAGTGAGAGACATGGGCTGTAAAATTCTTTCAAAACACATTCAGGGTAGGTTCTTATCAAACGGGAGAAGAATCGAAACCTAAGTGGGCGTCTAAAACTGAGTTTATACGTGGAAAATAAGCAGCTTTCAACATAGTTTCACGTGAAAAGGTATGAACCTACCCTAATCAACAAACAAGATTTCAACCGAAATGAAATTGTTTATCAACAAACTGTACAAATGCTGTCTACAACAAAGTTCAAAGGGTATGCACCTGCCCTAATCAAAATTTTCCCCCATAAGACATCAAATATCAACCTCAATGATTGTAAAGTTATTATCCTAGATTCTGAATCAACGCCTTCCACATATTAACCTAAGGTATGGAAAATGGGGACGGGATTAACTACTAGGATCAGTAAACTACACAATAGAAACAAATTAAAGGAACTCCTGTAATCCAGAAACTTCTGGACTTGCACTACTCGCAAGTCTGTTTCTCCAATCCCTTTGATTTTCCTTCTCTGTACTGTACATGGTAATTTTACCTGTATGTATTTACAGCTAGAATCGCTGCCTACTTGTGCTGCTACTGCCTTTTCTGCCACCCTTATATATACTCCTAGCTCCACCTCCCCACTCTTCATCATCTTCATCAGCGTCATCATTGATACCCACCATTCGGCTAGACTTCCCGACTTTTCTTGGAGTCGGTCGTTTCCGTTTGATGTTTGCTGTGTAGGTTGAATAGTCAACTGTGTCTTCCCTCATTGCATTCTTCAACTCCTGAGAAGCATAAAATGGTGAGCAAAGGGCATGGACTAAGACAGGACCAAATTCATGGTAAACTCAAATCAAATTAGCATCATACTACTTTTAAAACTCATAATCATGTGTAGAATGGTGAGACATAAATACATTGTTTTCAGGAAAAAAAACAAGGTGAAAAAGAACATAAATAAGTAGAAAAGGCTTTAATCCTGCACATCAATCAAATGCAATATCATTCAAAAAGCTCCAGCACCGAACTTTTCCACCGACCAAGTGACATGAAAACTTAAAAAGGAGAAGTAATCAATATGAAAGTAGTAGAAGTAACCTTCAAGAAAAAAAAAATGGTTGAAGTACATAAACACATTTATGTGCCTCGGAAATGCATATTAATCAGAGTTAGAAGAATAATCGTAAATCTAAGCGGCACAGTCTATCATAAGCACTATAATTACCTGATATCTCTTGAGAAAGTCTTCATAATTGTTAGGTGAGTTAATGTTAATATCACTGATATTTAAGGGTACGTTCTGCCTTGACAGACCCTCACCCGGTTTAATTGGGTCATTTGGAGAAAATGCCTAATTGAAGTACAAAAAAAGATTATGAACATCAGTTTCAACTCCAATGATAAAAAATATTCTTTGCCATAATAGTAGCAGAACATTAGGGAAGTACTACCTGGCAGCGCGCATCATCTAGGCTATAAACAATTTTGAGGTGCCTCTTCAACTTCAAAAGCAGTTGTAGTGCACCAGCAGCCAGACAGCAAGCCTGAGGAATTATCACAAATGGATTAGCCTAAGCTATGAGAGGAATACCCAAAAGAAACTACTACATTATCAAATTACACAACTCCGTGCTTCTTAAAAAGATAATCTCTGAAAAAAGAACAATATATTTCAAAACTGATTAAACTACAGTACACATCCAAAACAGTGATCCATGATTGCTGAAACAGGGGAGAATGAGGGATGGGAAGGGGGGCTGAATTCTTTTTTTCAGGAGAACTTTAGAAGAGGTAAAGAGGAAGGAAAAGTTTTAATGTCTGCTTGACAGTAAAACCTCGCAATATCAATTTTATTAATTCTTCCTCTTGTTCGTCTAGAAGTGGAATAATTGATTACGTGAACCAGAAGGACTGCATCAACCCTACTCTCTAGTCTCTCCCCTTCCTTCTTTCCCAGCAACAAGGGACCCAATGTTTCCTTCCCACCCAACAATATCAAATATTCAGTTAATAACCCATGGGAACACTAAAAAATAAATTAACTGAATCTCAGCTAGTAATTTAAAGCTTCAGCCGAATCTGATTTTGAACAACTTAGAAATGAACAACAGAATGAGGCATGGTTATATTTGAGAGCCACTGCATGTCTATCTACTCTCATTCGGTAAAATTAGCATACAGGGACGTCATATACCTGAATTTTCAGCAAAGCATCACTAGAAACAGTACAAGAATTTCCTGAAGTCGAAGGATGAATATTTAAATCCATTGATGCAGCATGTCCCGGTAAATGATGACCTTCTAACTCCTCAGATACTCTCTGATTGCTATCAATTGTCAAGGTTCTATAGCTAACCGGGTAAGCAGAAGGGTCTGATTGAATCGCCCCATTTACATTGATATTCTGAGTATTTCCTTGTAATGATTGCATTAGATCCTTCATATCTGACTCTAATGTTCCTGCTCTGACTTGTATAATTCGATTTATAGAATAGATCAAATAAAGAGGCTCATCAGGCAAAGCGAAGGGAAGCAAAGAGAGAATCTCTGTGCAATATCTGCAAAAAGGAAAGCAACTCTATGAATTTTCTGAAGCAGCACTGCTGAAGTCTGTAACAGTAGATGACGCAGGCACAACTCACATCAGGAAAGGTATAACTGAATCATTCCAGCTTGGTGTTTCAAACTTGCGAAGAACAGAGGACATAAATTTGTTCCTCGAAATACGATTCCCACGGATGAGTTTGTAAATTCGAGAAACCCCAAGTCTTGCATAAGCAGTATCTGACTTTCCCTTCATGTTAGATACTCTGGATTGGGCTTTCAAGTTAAAATTTTCAAGAGACCCTTGATTCATGGTCTGAATGAATACGAAAGACAACTGAAGGCCATCTCCTAGACGGCTTTCAAAGAAAGACGGATACCTGAAGGAAAGCTATCCATTAATTTGCAAAAGGACAAAAAATAATGGAAACTTCAAGTATAAATAGAACAACATACTTTTCATTCATATTCATCAGCAAATGATGAGCCAGCTTCGAGTTCACCTCCAGAGGATCTGTTTCAAGTGCAATAAGGTAGGGAACGCAAGTAATAGGATGTACAAGACCTTGGCGCAACACAATTTCCACAATCTGCATTAATGAGAACACTAATCAATCAATGAATTAACAAATAATTAATTAACTAATAATTTAACTATTTGCTGATTGAACCTACAAGATTCGTTGGGGAATATTTTAAAATGATAACTCCAACTTTAGAACTGAAGGACTAGACATTTAGCCCATGTATGAGCCCCATTCTCTAAAAACCCATTTTCAACACCACACATTCTCCTAGTAAAATAATTTTAATCTAAAACCAAAAAGTTCTCTCTACTTTTTAACCACACACTCCCAAAAAAATCATAATTACAAAACCCATTTCCAAAAAGATGGGGCTCAAACAGAGCCTTAATGTGACTGATGGTAAATATACAAAGTTAATTTTTGGTCCAAGTACATTGAAATGTTGACGAAATAATTACATGAAGTTGGAATAACAACCTTCACAGCAGCTTGGCGAATTTGTACATTCGCATCCAAACTTCTCGACAAGATGTTATCCCAATACAGCTGAACTATACAGCCACATATGTTAGTATCGCCAGCACCTGCAGCAACAGGCACACTGTGACCACCCTCGATAGGATGAGTAACTTCATTAGCACGAGCTTTGTCAGTTTCCATTTGACTTTCTGCATCCAGAAGATATTCGTACATGTTCTGCAACGATTGCATCTGGCCAAAATACAAATCAGTATACAATATACACAGATGAGCAAGAAATCAACCGAAACATTGTTACCTTTAGACGAGCATCAGTATTGGAGGAAAATGTTGTCTCCAAAATTTTCCCAATATCAGTTTGCAACATAAATTCAGGTCGAGCAATTAAAACATAGCCCAATGCCTAGAGAAATGACAGAACTACATTACAGAAATTTGAAATTGAACATACTAGGACGGGTTTCAAAAAGTTCAGTACAACATGATTACCTGTAACGATCGGACCTTAATGACGAAGTCTTCAGCCTGGAGATATTTTTTAAACAAGCTGAGACTGCTTGCAACATCTATATTCCTCTTGTTGGAAGAGGATGAAGCCACCAAAGAGCTACCGTAGCGAATCAACAATCCCAAACAAAAAAGAGACCGACCTACTTGCTGAAAAGATAAAAACAGTCGACAATATATCTCCAGAACATCAAGAATTTAGTAGCAAGCACATGAGACGTAAAAGAGGAACAAATTAAGTAAATGATTGATCAAAGTAGCAACAGTCCTACAGAGATCTATCATGAAGTAATACAACGAATACCAATTTAAGACAGGTGTATTTTTTAATTATTTTTTTTACTTCGTTTTCTTTTGTTCTCTTTTCTTTTGTTTCTGTGGGGGGTGGGGAGTAGGGGCCATAAATGCTGCAAAAATCCTGTAGTCAATGTTATGGGTCAACCTTTCCTGGAGAGTTAACTAAACGTAGCTACATGTTTTTAAGCTTTACAGTTGTACTGCTTTTATGATACTAGCAACTTTAAAAGCCAAGCAGCTATACAATCAAAACCTTCTATCAAGTTAGCCAAGCAGATATTTGCTAAAATGGTTATAAAAGAATCAGCTATAGATTTCATAGCAAAATTCTATTGTAATATATAGAGCATTCTGCCGCCATTAACAACTATAATTATTAGACCCAGTTTAATAAAGTCAAATTACTTATAATCACAACTTTCCAATTCTATCCTTGAGAAAAACACAAAGTTATGAATAAACAAAGGGCAGTGATTACACCATCTCTCTAAATGGTTTGTTCCAAATTTGGCTAGAGGCTGAACTGGAACACAAAATTTGACCATTACAAACAAGGTACCAAGCATGAATAATGATCTAAAGAAAAACTTAACCATGTGATGAATGAAGGATTTTGGGCGACACAAGGTATAAGATGAGAGTGGCAAAAACAGAATTGGGCCTAAAGTGCTTTCATGATTTAGTCCTTTTTAATCATTTGCAAGTTGATAAATAGATATGCAGGTTCTCAACAGAGGCTCTATTACTTCAAGAGAAAGTAACATAATCCATTTAAGGAAAGCTCAAATCATTTTAAACAGATAATTCATTACTGCAAGTAAAGATTAGTTACAGATCTGAGGACTTTTTGCCTATACAATGAATGTAAGACCAGCTAACCATAGTCAATTAAGTCATCAACAGCCTGAAGAATATAAAATCTTTTTTGTCGAGTATTTAAGATTCAATTAAGTAGCTAAATCAGAGAGTGAAAAACAAGCAGTTTACTTTATTAATATCTAAAAGAGAAATGAACATGTTCTTCTTCTTCTTCTCTCTCTCTCTCTCTCTCTAGGCATGTGTAATTAGCCAAAGAGGGAATTACTAACCTGCTTATTATCAAACCCGAGAGCATCTAGACGTTTGTAGAATAACTGAATAAGATATTCAACAATACTCGAGCCTTTTCCTGCTACTTTACTCACTGAGCACAAGCACCTGCATTGGGAGATGGAATGTTTAGGAACATTAACAGAATTCTGTTATCACATTCAGAAAATCAAACTAGACCCTAGCATGTTGAAGTAAGTACTAAAACAGTGGAAATGCTATGTAACTGTACAAAAACTATTATATTAGAAGCTAGTATCAGACCTCAAAACCTAAAGCTATCAATTTCCCCACTTATGGATATCAAAAAACCCGGGTAAAGGATGAAAAATGAAAAATATTAGCAAAAATAAGAACTATACAACCCATGGAACAAAAAACTCTTCCCAGATTCTGCACAAGTTATTATCTTTCAACAAAGAGGGAAAAATAAAGGATAGCAATCTAAAATTCCCCGACCACCATCTACCGTGTGCCATAGCTACTGAAACACCTATTGACTCGAAAAGAAAGAGAACAGTTTAAAGTCGTCAAAACTAAAAGTAGTATTTATCTAAAAGCAAACAAGATTATGAAGTTCAAATTTGTAAACAAACATGTAGGCCCCAGTGGTAGCGGTAAAAAAACTTAAAATGCCAGCAGCAGCAGCATTCTAAGTAAACCTCCTAGCAAAATTCTATATTGCAAATAATAGAATGCACTAAAGAATCAAACCACCAATATATCCACTAAAACCATAAGCTTCTACCCATTTTCTCGCGCAGAGGAAAAGAGAGCCACATAAAAAATACAAGTAGCTGCAGTTAGGGAACTTAGTTAAAGAAGTTTCTCCGTCTGTTCAATGAGATTTCACCTTTTATGGTGAAATTACTTATCCAAAAAGGGAGCATATATCATGTTTGATTAATAACAAAGCTTTACCATAAACCCTTACGATCATACTTTAACTTCATACTATACAAGACAAAAATTATAGACATTCTGTTGTCACCTGGATACTCTTTCATACTTAACTCTATAGATATATGCATACTAATTAAATATTCTAAATCGCGAATACAAGGAAAAAGTACACCAACATAGAAATTTTTACTTTCAAAACCAATTGCTCCCCCTACCTTTCCAAAAGGCAAAAAAGAAAAAATAAAATAAAATCTCTCCAGAAAAAGATGGAAAAATGGATAGAAAGGATCTACCGAAAAGGAAAATCAATTTACTTGCCATATAATTTTCCATCATCATAGAAGAAATATATTACAGGACATGGAGACAAAACTCAATGATTCTAAGAGGACACATGACAAGTGAATCATTTGTATGAAATGCAGTGTTTAACAATAGCAACAACAAATAATAGTATCAAAAAGGAAGCAACGTACTTAATGCAAGCATGAACAATTGTCAAAAAAGAATGCCGGACAATCATTTGCTTTAAATCTTGTTCAAGCTCTACAGCAACACTTTGAGGAAATTTCCGCATCAAGGGCAAGACAGAATCAATTATGAATATAATACTCTCGAGCAGCCGTGCAGATACTTGATTGTCCGACTGTAAGAAAGGAAAACCGTGTTAAGTTTTTGGCAATTTTATTCAAGTTTCCCAGAATATTTTCCTAAAACAAAGTTCAACAAGAAGAACCAACCAAAAGTATATTTGAAAAAAACCAATTTATAACTGCAAAATGCATGGCACGTCTCTATACATGGATTAATCAACTAGAATGCATATCTGGAACTAGGAAGAACTCCCTTCACGATACGCTAAATTTAAAAGAAAATAGAGCTGCTATGTGAGTAAACTGTATAATAGATTGTGAATGACCTGACTCTTCAGATATGGTTGTAGAGTGACCACAAACTGAGAAGGATCGGAAGCTGGTGTACATAGTTTAGGATCCACAAGACAAAAGGCATGCAAGAGCAGAACATAGGGAAGCATGTGCCCTTCTCCTTCCTCGCTGCTCGTTTCGGAAACCTGGCGAACCATAATTATTATTCGAATCAAAGTTCTCGAATTAGTGATACTATGAGATAATAGAAGTAAAATGGTGTTTGTGTTGTCAAAATGATAGGGGAGTCCATATATATATATATTTTTTATTTTATTTTATTTATTTATTTATTTATTTATTTTTAAATTCAAAAAGGAGCTTTGGCTTCGTTATTTTCATCTGTTAGGAGTAAAAGAGTAATGCTCTGCCAAGTGAAGAACTTTTCCCCACTGGAGTGGTGTAAGAAGAGAGCGTTCCGATTACATCAGCCAAGCTTCTCTATGTAAATCTTTTAGTTTCTCGCAAAACGAGATGAATGGGAGGATATTTGACAGAATTGAGCACCCACTTTTGATGCATTGCAATTTTTTAGTTCCATGATCTTTTTTTCAATTGATATATTTACTGAATAGATGTATTGTAGAAAGGTAAAACCTTTTTTTTTTCAATGTGACCCAGATGCACCCCCTTGGTGGTCTTTCATAGGAAAATAATCAACATAATCAGATGCAAGGAACTTGAAGCAAAATATTAAGCATTATATTTAGCAAATGCAATACCTGCAATATTTTTTCCAACAAGCACTTGCACATTAACTCGCAGCGATTGCGTACTGAAGCAAGCAACACAGGATTGACCCCGACAGCTTTAGCAGATTGCGGGAAGAAATCAAGGGCTAAGATGCGTTTAATGACAGTCACAAGGGGTTGGTGACTGGACATCCTTCGCAACATCTCAACAACCTGCTCTGTCTTTTTAGTCACTTCCAGTGGGACACAACTACCATCTTTATAAAGATGGCTCTGCGAGCTAGAATTCTCCTCAAACCAAAACTCATAAAATGTCTTGCAAACGAGGTCCTACAAGTGGAGGAGAATTACATCTAAAACTATCTCGAAAACGAACATAATGCATATAAAAATCATTAAAAATATTCACAGTGCCAGTAACAATCTAAAAGTAAGAGAACGACACCTACAATTTTAGCACAATACTCATATCTGCATCACGGAAGAATAGCAAATAAATTTTTTGGTCTCATCCATGATCAAAATATATGTTCATCTTACCACATTCCCGTCTCTGTGAGACATTCATCAATTGTAACTTCATCAAATGATTTCCTTGACTACACCCCGCCCCCAAAACCCCACCCAAAAAAAAGGAAAGAAAGAAAAAGAAGAGTAAAGAAAGAATATTACCAAATATGAACATAAAAATGAGATTTGTGCTTTCTTGCAACAACATATGATCGAAATACTAATCACCGCACCAAAATTCTATCAGTGGATACAACCTATCTTTATGGCATTACTATCAATATGATTCCTTTACTTCGTAGATCCAGTCAAGCACATAGTAGATCCAATTCAAAATTACCAGCAGAAAAATTTTCCAAGATTCTTGGTAGCAAAGTCTTTCCTGTGCTACTTTTTGATTATTAGACACCCTCCACCAAAAAAAGAAGTGGTGCTTCACGCATAAGAGGAGGTAGAGCTCTGTACAGCTATCGAAAAACAAGAGCCTAAAGTGCTGAATTACCTGTATGCTGGATTCTTCATCATTGATGCGGGAAATTATCTCGACACAAGCAGTGGTAAATTCTGAAAAATCAGAACTAGAGGTACACATGTCCCTGATAATTTTGATAGCTCGTTTCCGAACGCTTATTCCAGTATCCTTTATTCTTTCTGCCACCTTCTCAAAATACTAAAAAAAAAAATCCTAAGTGAGAGGGACAAACAGCTAAAACTTAAAAATAGTCCTGCCATGACAGGTGTAAAAATGAGAACAGGCAACTGCAATACCTTTAGACCAACATCAGGATGTGAAGCAATATGACGACCGACAAGTTCAAGTGCGGCTTCTCTAACGGATATAGCAGAGTCACAAAATCTCCCTTCAACAGCTGTTTGTACAATCTTGTCGCATAAAACCTCAGGATCTGCTTCTACGATGATACTAACCTGTTCTTGTTGCATATTAATCAACGAATGAGGTAAGTCTTTAATAGCAACAGATACCTCCACCTCACAAACACAACAAACAGAAATAAAGGAAAGATAAAACAGAAAGAAAAGTCAGCTGTGTGGCTGACAAATGTGCTTCCCACATACCGCACGCAATGCCTTGGCACGAATCACTGGTGAGTTCTCCCTCAGACTTGCCTATAAAGAATTAAGCAATAAGAATTAAATCTTCAGTTTCTACAGTTTTAAGCAGGAATTGGTATTTCACTAACCAGGAGCATTTGAAGAATCTTGTCAAATCCTCGAGCGAAAGAACTATTTTGTCCCAATGCCAAAGTTATTTTTTTCACTAAATCCCTTGTCAGAGAGGAGGAACGTGAACAAGAGTCGCGTACAATTTCTTTAGACTTCAACCTTGAGAGGTAGTAGTAGAACTTCTGTTGAGAACCAGGGTCATCTTTGTACCATAGACAAAGATAAAACCTGCAAGACTGGATGTTACGGACGATAAAAAAGTACATAACTGAAACATGTTTATGTAATCACAGACCATCGGATAAAGAGGTGCAGATCACCGGTGGACCCTGTATCCTGCAAATAATTCAGAAGCATCTGTTGCATAATCTCCTGTTTCGTAATTGTATCAGCTGCATGAGAAGACTTTCCTGAATGATTTCGATTGCTTTTCTGATCATCCTGGCCATCATGGCCTTGAGTCTCACTGTACGTTTTTAAGACGAGAAGTTGCTTCTCACATAGACAGATCTGACAATAGGAGTTGCGAGAAGGAACTTCATGCTCTCTTCCTCCTATACAATCAACATGAAAAGGTTTTTCACAACCTTCACATACAAACAATGATTTTTCAATCCTTGTGTCCATACAAACAGAACAAGCATCGCCTGGAGGGTCGGGATCGACACTGTCACCACTCATAAACACCGGCACAATCCAAAATTTTTCCTTCCTGTAAAGGACGGCATCATGTTTCAACCTTGCAGCAATTGTACCAAGAAGGTCAATGGCCATTGTACGAGCACCTGTATCCTTTGATTTGGGCCCAGCATTCTGCAGGAGCAAGACACAAAGAACCTGCAAAACACTGATCATTAACAAAAACTGATGCAGTCAATCCAAGCGTTAACTATAAAAAAAGGTACCTCTAAAATAGGACCCGAAGCAGGATACTCAGGTAAGTTCAAGGTTGTGAGCAAGTCCATTACAATATTCTCCATCATTATCTTCAGCTCAGAAGCATCCTGAGTTTTTGTGCCAGTATAACGTTGAAGAACTCGACTCCAGAAGAGACAGCAAGACTCCGTGACTGCTTCATGGCATTTTGTAGGGAATCCAGCATCTATTGAGATTTCTAGTGAAGGATTTCTCAATGTTCCCCTGAGAACTTCTGGAAGATTTGCACTGTAGTGGACCACTTGAATCAATAGAGCAGTGATTAACTGAATCTGCCTCTGTTCTTCATCGGGAAGATGATAAGCCCTCGGTACACGCTTCGAGAATGGTAACTTCAAAAGGATTTGAAGAGTTTCATCCATCACATAAGCTCGATGTTGAGTGTAAGTGTGGTATATCTGCATAACGAATCACAATCATGCCATGCAATTTAGCACAGACACCAGCTACATATCATTGAAAATAGAACAGTAAAGTGAACGGCATGAGCAGATTGTATTACCCCACCAATTAAACTGATTGCTTTCAGCTGTAAAACCTGGATATTGTCAACCAGTAATGTCTGTAAACTAACTCTCACTAGCTGAAGAATGCAACTATCTGATAAGCGCTCTATCAATAACAAGTCCTTGAGAAAACTGAGAATTGTGCACAGCTTCTGAAGTACAACATTCGCAACAGAAGACATCCTAATGGGAAAATAAATATTATATAACAAAGAACAAAAATCAAAACTGTCTTCAATAACTAAATTAGGTCATAATTACAGAGACAGGTAATAAATGAAATCATACCTATTTGTTCTTGATTTCCTGACTTTTGCACCACTTGAAGTGCGTCTTTTCTTGCTTGCTGAACCAAGATCACCAAGTTCTTCATCTTCCCCATCTGATATTCAAAATGAAAATAAGTAGAAGATACTAGATAGAAATTATTTGCCAATCTAACGCCGTGGCACGGAGAGAGAGGATGAGATCGCTGAAAAATCATTTTTATACCGAAAGCACAGATGATAGGTAGAGCTGCAAGGTAAGGCACTACTGAAATGAAGTTATTATGTAAACCCTCACCCCTTAATGTTACCTTACTGAAATTGACATGTACCCACTTGATTCCCTAAAGATACACATTTGGTAAACAGATCTTTGTATAGACAAATAAGGCCTTCGTTTTTTCCCTTGTAAAAACCTATAAATAAGGACCATCCATTTTAGTTAAGTTTCTCTAGAATCTCCAGGAACTTAAAACTCCGATTGACTTCAACATAGAATGTAAATAGCAGTTTCTTTTAGTCTTACACGAGTATGAAAAGGAAATCGAAGTAGAGGAAAGGCTTAGCACAAACTTCTTAGCCATTTAACTTCAGCACTGAAGTATTCTAGGGCCCAAACTCTATAATAGCTACATGAACGTGGGTCTACCATTCAGCAGAACATACTTATCTAATACCACATAATGCGGCTAGAAAGCTAAGTTCCTGAGAGGGGGGGGGGGGGGAATGGCCTTTCTACTAGATGGACAACCTAACATTATAATTCAGGCAAAACTCCCCACTATCTAGAACCTCACTCCAATAGGAGAATACAGGAGCACAATGTTTGCATGCAAGATAGGGAAAATAAATTATCGAGTTCCCCTCCAGAAAGGAACAAATAGCGAGGGGAGAGGAAAAAATGTAGTCTTGCTCTGCATTTATGAAAAAGGGAGCCGGAACAAACAAATGACAATAGAAAAGGGACATGGCAATTGAGTGGTTACTCTTGACGGATAACCATAGAGCAATAACTGAAGTAACAGAGTAAGTTAATCAGAAAGCAAAAATGACATGCCTTCAGCAGCCCCATTATTGTTTGGTTTATGCAAAGCACGATATACTGGATCACATGTGAACATAACATCCATGATTTGATGCCTTGAGAACTCCAGAATTCTTTCAATAATCTGAAACAAGTAGACCATAATTACTCACAAAAGCTTAATACTTTCACATGCTCGGACCGAGACTTTTTTAGGACTAAGAACATCATACCTCTTCTTTATAAAGCATCTTAGGCATGCCATCATGAGCCATGATAGCCAAAGCTGCATGAATTGCTTCCAGAGCGCAATAAATGCATGACATCACATCTGCATCTGGCTGGAATTCAAACAAAATAATTATAAATCTTGTGGATATAAAACGAAAAATTAATATAGATTGGTGAAACAAAAGTAACTCTTGAATCTCATTGCTAACGGCCAAAATGATGGCAACATTCTCTCAAACATCTCATTTCATGCTTAAGATATGTTCACGAAGGAAGTGAAATTGTACATACAAGGCACATAACCAATGTTCAAAATTACAGAGCGATACGGACGAAATAATCGCATGGCACATGGAGAAGAGGAAAATAGGAAACCGCAGAAGGCTACAACTCTGAAGTTAAACTTGAAACAAGAAAAGGAAAAGTTTTAACTAGCTGGTTACTTTGCCGAGTAATTAATAGAATATCTATAAATAATATAGAAAGCATTTATTGTATTTCAATATGATTGACTAAAAATGAAAGATCATGAATGAATTTGTGAAACTAAATCGCTAGTGAGTTCAGCACATCGATGCCAGAGGCTTGATCGTTTAACATGTATCATTAAAAAACTGAAAAAATCGGTAGAAACATTTTTGCTCGTGTCAGGAAATGAATGGGGACAAGATTACGGCTGTGTTTGGAATTGGATTAAATCTAAGTTAAAGTCAACAATAAATTTTAACCATACATTTCATGGAATTCACAGCTTTTCTATCACACACCCTATTAACTTTTATCAAAATCTACTAAAAAATTGATTTTTATTTAAACCAAACAGAGGCTATATATTTCCAAAAAACAGGGGAGACTTGAAATATATATTACATTGAGGAAATAATAGTGCGTACATACGAAAAAGAATGAAGACAGTCTGAACACGGCAACAGAAGTAAATAAAAAATTGAAGAATTCATAAGCGAGGCTTCAATCACTTTACAACGTACACACACCAGTCCTCCAATGAATAACTTTTGCAACAAAGAGAGGCCTCAATCATGGGAAGCTGTGACAGGTATGAAATATAAACTACCGGAGGGTGTACCATACCTCCACATGTATAAATTTGAAATGCCAAATCAACATTTTCCTCAATAGCGCAATTAAGGAAATGTATAAGAGTAAGTTATCCCCTTCCCATTCATAAGTAGGGAGAGAGAGAGAGAGAGCAAGGCTGCATAGGCCATAGAGGCCATAGACGTGATGTCTGCGGTTAGAGTGCATAATTGATCTGCCACATGCTTCCGAAATTGATAACAAGACATAAATGTGAACCAAAGAATTATTCCACTCCAAATCTTTTTAAATCAAAGTAATTAATGAATGAATATATATCAGTCAACTAGGAGGGATTCAAGCAACTTTAGCACGATTTTGTGATTGGAAATGGGTAGGACATTTCCATAAATAAAGGATATTTGATATATTAGGGTATTATGGTTGACAACCAAGAACCCAGGCCTAGGATCTCCAAATCAGCAAATAGGACACGTATACATTAAGACAATTTTGAATAAGTTAATTCACTTGATTAACCTATGACATTTAGCATTTTTGACCACCTAAAGATGGAATAATTGAATAGACATGCATGGAATGGGCATGGTAGATTCCTAGATACTGACTTTAGCATGAAATTTGGAGATTATTCTTGAGAACTTCAATTGTTGTATCTCGGTTGCTTTATCTAACCAAAATTACATCTTACAGGACTGGTTGCAATATGTTAGAACAACTTCATGTATTCCTGTTCCTGTTCTCAGATTGTCTTCATTGGTTTAATAGAGGTCCCTGCTGCTGTTGAGATTCTATTGCAACATAATCATTACCTAATCTTCGGGATATCATCAAACATGTTTGGCAACAATCAAATTACTATCTTTATTCGGATCACTAAATACAACAGTTTGAGCATAAGAAAAAGACATCATTTCACGTATACTTTTCCAATTTGAAAAGGTCAGGATGCCACGTAAAAGTGACTAGAATAAAAGGACATACCTAAAATGTGGAACATAACTGTGATGCAGAGTCGTACTTACCTAAGAATGTGATGCAGTAATGATAAACATTTTTTGGTATTCTTAATTGAAACATACTTCGCTCATCCCAATGGAGAGAGCTTATTAGGATTTTAAGCAAATTATATATGTAATGTTTGTATGTTCTCAAAAACTTTGTCAAGAAAATGCGGGTGTAATACTTTTCATTAAACACAAGTAGAGTTTCCTACTATTGGTAGTTACTTATTGGGAACCATGGCTTACTATTCCAGGGCACAGGACAGGGAACTGGTCCATATGTCCAGATTGTAGAGCATGGGTAGGATGGGCCAATTATGATCTCTCTGAGGCGCTAAGAATTCAAAACTTGGTAAAGTCATGCACCAATGACAGTTGAAAAAGCAAGATATTGATAAAGAATCCAAGGTGCTCGGTTTTCCAAGTGATTGTTATATTTCTAAATTTATTTACTTAGCCCACGTTTGAGCCCCATTCTCTTAAAATTCATTTTTTCCCAAACTCGTTTTCAACCATATATTCTCCCAATAAAATAATTTTGCACGTAAATCCAAAAAAAGACTCAAACAAGGGCTTAATTTGACAATAGCCAGCACAGTACATTGAAACAACTCTTTTCATTTCGGGCCGACTTGGCTTTGACCGATTTTGGATGGCACCCCGTTTATGAGGGGTTAGAAAAATAGATACTTGCTAGTTTTTTTGGGCACCGATTTTGGATGGTTTATAAACTACCCAAAACCAATGTAGTATAATTTTGACCGATTCTCTCAACCCACCATTATTTATAAGCATAAAATTAAATTATAATTAAAAATACTTATAAGTAAAACATTACTTATAAGATAAGAAAAATTACATATAATTTAAAGATATCACATTGTTCGATGAACCCTAGATGTAGTGATGTCAAACGA
>CAIGRN010150190.1:0-13809 GCA_903798345.1 Fraxinus anomala
CCACCACCATCCTACAACCCGACATCGCATCACCATCTCACCCAAATCTAAAATCCGCATCACCAATGAGCAGATCCGTACCAACAACAGTATCACTAACGTCATGTCGAAGCAGCAGCGAACTGAAGTGGTGTAATTGACGATTGCTTGCAGCAGCAATGTCGACGGCGGCGGCGTGACGAGAAGCATCAACGCCTCCAACCCGACGACACCACTACGCTTGATTCATATCCACCAGAACCTCCACCGCTGCTTGTCATCGCTGTGTGCAGCGATAGTGGCGCCTCGCATGGATGCTGCTCCGTTGCACGCGATGGACACTATCGACAACTGTGAATCAAGGTGCCACTGGTCCCAACAATAGTGGCGCCTTGTTGTGCAATTGGAAGGTAGGGAGAGATAGGGTAAAGTGAACAGTGGTGATGGAGAAGAGAGATAAGTCGAGAAATGATTTGGGGATTTTGGATTGGGGGTAGGGTGCGTTGCGTTGTATTGGGTGGTAATCTAATTTATTATTTTAACTAATCTTATTTACCACCTGATTTGTGAAAATAAAACTTAATCCCCTTTTTTTTAAAATGTAATCTTTAAAGGCAGGTTTTGAGGTAATTTTCCCAAAATCTATTCCAAAGTATATGAAAGTTAATAACTAACTTTAACCACACGTTTTATAAGATCTACAACTTTTCAACCATACATTTCATCAACTTTTATCAAAATCTACTAAAAATATGATATAATTACTTCATCTCCAACTATTTTCGCAAAAGTAATGAGCAAAGTACGACAAAAATCATGCAATCTTGCTCGTTCGTTTCTACCTCGCTTATGATTATCAAGCGACAAAAAAAAAAAAAAAAAGTATCTACATGATAATCTTGTTAGGGGTCGCTTCTTCCAAAATATTATCATATTAATAATTTGTGGAATTAAGTCAAAAATTTAAAGAGAATAAATGTCAAATTAGAGAGAAACGTATCAATATCCAATCATCAACTTGGCTTGCATGTCCCAGTATAGCTTCGATTGCTTCGCTATCTCCTCCCTTTCAGCAGCAAGCCTCTCCTTCCAATTTTCCTTGCAACTACAAACCATACAAGCAAATATACGTCAACTTTAATTTACGAAAAAATACCCAGAAAAAGGAGTTTCTAAAACATTTTGCTCACTGTTTCTTGAATAGCAAATCTAATTCCATCATGTGCAGTGCATTAGCATACACTCCCACCTGCATTAAAGACCAAGAATTAGCATTCAACGTGCAAAGAATTGCAAACACGAGCACTAAATATTGAAACTTCCATGTATAACAAAACTAAGAAAATGTGTTTCCATTAATCATGGACAAAACTATTCTACAAAGAGAAACTTTCTTCTTAAACATTTAAAATAAAGTTCATATGGCATTATTATGTGAAATCACTATTTACGGCCATAATTTTGATATGCCGGCAATGGAAAACAGTTATCAATTATGTTATTTGTAGAACAGATGCAGCACATAATGTATGCCTAGAGATTCAATGAGAATGGATAGAGGCTTGTGGGATTGACGTAAGGGGGAAGGGATGGCTATGTTTCTGGGATTGATATGAGATAGCAAACTGAATAGAGAGTAAATTAAGTCATTTAGGATTGTTTGATGCAGTCATTGAGGGATTGTTAAAGATTTACAACCCTATCTTTCATAATGATTTAAGGGTTTGAATGACAAAAAAGAGACGAGGTTATTCATCAAATATCAAAGAAATAAAGCACCTAAAATTATTCAGAAATCATAAGATGCATTATGCATTTATCTGATTTTACAATATATCTTATCTAGATACCAACATCCCTGCAAACTGGGCATTTTGATTCCAGTCTTGCAGCCTTGAGACCTTGGAAGATCATAACCGAAGCTGCAGAGCAAGCACATTGTTTGCAGAAGATGTGCCCACATCCCAAAGCATATGATTTATAAACCGTATCCTAAATATATGATCATAACAAAAAATAAAAATCAATCAAATAAATTTAAAAATCAAAATATATGCAGAGTTCTCTGGCATTCTAATTAGACGAGCGACCTTACCAAGCAAATGGTACATGTCAGATTGTGTTCTAATTTTACAGAATCCGGTAGCATCGAAGTCATTATGGGCTCTATAGCACTAGGATCACAGGAGAATGGTCCACCAATATCCCGTGTCCCACCGATTGATTCGTTAATATAGAAAGCCCCAAGTTCCACCAACCATGGAGATTGCAGAGGCTCTATGTGTTCAGCACGCATTTTAGATTTGAAAATCCTTCCCTTGACAGAGCAATGTACCTATATGAAGTCACAGGAGGGGAAAATATAAAGAAAGACAACAATATAAAGTGGATATGTATATAACAATGGATAGTCAAGAGAACTTCTTCAAATGGATACTGTTTACCTTATCGTACTTCTTGAGGATTTTTCGTAGAGCAACAGCATTCATTGCAACATATTCAATTAACAGCCGGCATTCTTGTGCTGTGGCTTGCTGATTGCTTGTGAAACATTGGCGCAAACTTACGAAACATTTTTGCATTGGGATTGGAGCGTGAAGATGGATAATGCGCCGTACTCTTGAACTAAAGCATCCAGCTATATCAGAAGCCTCCTCCTTCAATTCATAGAAGAACATCTGATCACACACTGCAAAATATAAAAATTTACATCGTCGAACATATTCACTCTAAAAAAGGTTATAATCACGTTAGTCTTATCAAGAAATAAATTTAGAGGAAAAAGGCAACAAAAATTAACTCACCAAATCACACTATATACTTTTGTCCCATCTGTTCATATGCTTTTAATTTAGAATGAATACATGTATACACTGTTCAAAGTGTTGATACATTCCCATCGAAACATCAGAAACATTTTCGTTTTTTGATATGGAAAAGAAATGCATAAAGAAGTTGAAATGTTCATCAGAACCATTTTATTTCACTTATAGACAAAGATTTGTTTATTGTTAAAATTTAACTTTTAGAACATTTTAGACATTGGCAGAAAAGAGCAATGATTTTCTTTTATAAGCTGCATATATTATCGACAATCATGGAGTTAAAGGTAGAATGTGGCAACTCTGCCTTTAACATGAACTGTATCTGATACTATGATATTGACCCACGATTTGGAAAACATCGCATTTCACCATGTCAGATAAATTGCAAGCAATAGACTCGAACATTGAATGGCTAAGAAAGTCGAATTTCCGATGACTGTCATTCTTTAGAAGCACACACTTTTTTATTAATTAAAGAAAAAAGACAATACCTAGATATGAACAAACTACAAATTCCTTCACCCGCTGCAATAAATGTATTAAGAAGAAAGAAGTTAAAATAAAATCAAGTAGAAGCTTCAACAATAAAAATAGAAATTTTCTTAGACGTGATTTTAAAGGGAAAACGACACTACATTATTTTGTGGGTATTTATATATTTGAAATAACAAACTATTCTATATTTGCAATGTCAGAGAGTATAGATTTGTTTGTAAGTTTTGTTAATATGCTTAGTACAAGACATAGGACACCAAAAGCCTTCAATTTTTCCTAATCCAAAATTGTCCTATCATCTGGCAGTCCTATCATGTTCACTAGGTTATTTAACAAAGAATCTTGATACTATCAAGTTATTGAACAGATAATCTCGAACACTAATTAGGGTGAATTGTTCAATTTCTTTCAATTTTCTCATGAAACCAAACTATTTTTAGTTTAAATTTTTTGAACTACTAATTTCATGCTGAAAATAGGTAATCAATCAATCGATTTAAGCTCGTATACTAATTAAAAGTTTAGAGGTGTATTGATAAATATTTGTGTCCGCGACAATAAGAATGTCAGCTTGGAATCGTGATTGTAAAACTTTTCCTTTAATTTCTTCCAAAAGAAACTGGAAAAAAGTCGCGCCAGTCAGGGGTTGAACCTACGACTTTCTGCTTAGGAAACTGAGCTACAAGTGCTTCAGTTACTAATTTCATACATTAAACTCCTTAATGAAGTTTACGATGCAACTCGGTAAAAACAGATTGTATTTGGAGTCAAGCAATTAATTTTAATAATATAAACGGATCAACATTTCTTCTTGTATATACTTATTAAATTTATATCAGGAAAGAGAGATTGATGGCAAGGGCTAAATCAGCTGCATATATGCATTATACGCCTGAAAATAATCTAGTATCCACCAAAAGTCCACATACTAAGCAATTACATTTCGGATATCAGGATTCATGTTCGAATATTATTGTATAGATCTGTAAATTATAATAAACAAAAAAACTCCAATCGCCCATTTCCAGACATGCTGATACAGCTCTGAATTATGGGGCCTTCTTTTCAATTGACAGATTGCACACAGTGGGGTGTAGCATTTTTGGGAAACCTTTTATCAACAGTAAAAGGGGCCATAATTTCCAATCTTCACTAAAGGGCCATGTCCCCAATTTATATAACATGAAATACAACAAAAAGAAGAGGATGCGAAAATAAAGCAAGGAAAGAACAAAAGAAATAAGAGAGAAAAAGCTGGATTATTAAAGGCCTAACTATAGCCACTATACAACCAAAATGTTGATATGTATTATAAATTACACAAAACCATACAAAATTCCCGGAGTTTTCAAAGCAGGGAAGCACCTTGAAAATACTGGTAAAAGCAGGAAGTTTGTAGCACGGACTGTACCAACCACAAGAAGCAAGATACATTTGGGAGTCAAGGCCCCATTTCCTCATGCTAAATCAAATAATTATAGCCAAAGAAACCGTCGTGGAAAAACTAGGGGAGGAAGAAAACTACCACGCTATTCCCTTTCCTGCCTTTCATTCTCCTTTTCAGTATCCCAGTCTTCAGATTGTTTACATTTTCACCATTGCCTCAGAGCAAGCATTTCTTCTTAATTGTATATTTTGACAGCCTTCTCAAATGTATGTCGGTTCTGCAATTATCAGAAAAACATAAGGATTTGAAAACATGGTCCAGGAAATATATGTTCTTTCTGGAGAAAACCTCAAAACCTATAAAAATATAATAAAAAGTTGAAACATACTTCAAATTTGAATATACTTCAGAAATATCAGATGAGAATTCTCAATATTGGTGCCTCTCCTATTATCCATCCAGTGCC
Organism: Fraxinus anomala; assembly: GCA_903798345.1. Taxonomy (NCBI): domain Eukaryota; kingdom Viridiplantae; phylum Streptophyta; class Magnoliopsida; order Lamiales; family Oleaceae; genus Fraxinus; species Fraxinus anomala. Next base: position 5,153 of record CAIGRN010150190.1, read on the forward strand.
GCACAATAATATAAATCATACACGTACTATACCAATCAAAAAATCTACCTGGTTTGCAGTATACGCCCTCTTTGGAGTAGTATCAGAGTGCTCTAACCCAAGGTACAGCTCCCAAGCACCGTAAACGTCTCTTCTCTGGAAGAGGATAATACAGGTTCAAGAAAAAAAAAAACCAACTAAATAAATAAAGAATAATAAGACAAAAAAATTAGAACAAAAAATATGACCTGAAAACGACTGGACACAATGTCAGAGTCTTCAAGATACTCTGGACGACCCAGTGACAATGCAGCAAACTTCCACTGAACATTAAATACAGAATCAAATGAGCAAAAGTTTAACTTAGCAATTTAAATTACACAAACAACTCAGCAGAAGCTACTTGCAGCAAGCAAAGCATAATTATTCAATACAGCATTTATACTGTTAATACCTTAGAAAATTCCTCGTCTGGAACTAGTAATTTCTTTTGAATGCGCAATTTCACATCAGATAGCGTTTCACCTTCATGAATAACCAAGAAGAAAGGTTCCCCGAAATTTTGAATTTGCTGTTTAGAAAAAATAAAAATAAAAATTGCCAGCATCTTAAATTACACAATTCAGAGCATCACTGTTTAAACAGTAACTCCAAACACTATCAAATGGCATTAAACGCAATTAACATAGAAACAATGTCAAGGCTCAAGTACCACTTGATTCTGAGCATTCTCTTTCGTAAAATGGTAAACATGAATCAAACGGTCATTTGGACCGAGGTTCTTCTCTTCTTCAGGAATCTGAGATAAAGAACATACCACAGTTGAGTAAAAAGACATTGGAATTGATGTACATGACCATCAAGTAGCTATGTTAAAACTCCTATATAAGTGGGAAAAAAATTCATACAAGAAAGGACAAACATATACGAAAGGAGAAACAGAAACAATTTCCAAAATAATACACACATGTTGCTAAGCTAAACATAAAGAGCAAAACTTTTAGCACACCTCTTCTGACTCTTTCCTCAATTCTATCAGTCTTGTCTCTAACTTTAGAAGATAATAAGCCCCTGTTGACTCCCTTTAAAACAAAACAATTTATTTCTCACTCATTTTCAATCACATTCACACAATAAAATATTTTGCACGTAAACCTAAAATTTTTCCCCACTTTTTAACCACACATTCTCCAAAAAAATCACTATTCAAAACATCATTTTTACACAATAATGGCATCAAACAGGGGCTAAATAACAAGGTTCAAACAAAAGATAAAACTGTATGTGCATGAAAAATAAAGCAGGCAAGAAGAGCAAGGAGGAGATTATGAAAGTAGAAAGAGCTCACCTCTTCAGCCCGCAATGTCCAGTATTGGTCATTTATATTCTCAATCTTCTCATTGAGAGGAAAGATCTGCACAAATTGGGAAACATAACATTTTTTCATCATGTAATGAAATACTTGTTTCAGTAAAAGATTGCAATCAATTCAATAATCACAAATGTGGCTCAGGATAACAATTTAGTGTGTTCAAGTGAAAGACAATGTCCACGGAGGGGTTTCCAAACTATGTAAAGAAAAATTCTATCCGAGCAAAACAACTCCACAAGATTTATAGTAAAGTAACAAAATACAGATATCCAACTTCACAAGTCTCTGCATATGACAGCCTATAAAGAAAGCTGAGCCATAAAGTATAGTTCAGAAAGATTTATGCTAATGATCAGGGCTCGATCAATTCTACTTCAGCACAGGGGGCATTACCTTATAAATTTTGTGATGGAAAACTTCAAGCAACCTAAGTTCAGCACTTGGATGTGACAACTCTACCTGCATAAAGACGTAAAAGACATCAAACTTACCCTATTTTTTCTCACCTAATAATCCATTGCAGAGCTGAGTTGGAACAAAGAAATCATTTATTACAGGTCATCTTCATTTTCCATTATACATCTTTTTTTCCCACAAGACAAAAAGCTGAAGAGTAAAATTAACTCCAACAGCCAAGTGAAATTTAAAAGGAATAATGAAGAAAATAGAAGTTTCACTTTTTTGAAAATAATAATGTGCAGATTAGCATGTTTATAGAAATGAACTAACCTTTTCTTTGATCACATTAAGCACATCTCCAACAGTACCTTGTTTCGGCAACCTAATATTGAGCACCACAGCCTGAAAAGGAAACAGTGTTAATGGCTATAAGATGTCATAGAAAATCAAGTCAAGAGGTGACAGAACAACATACCAATGTAATGGGGTAATTATACATACCTCGTCCTTTACAGCATAGTGAAAAGCAACTTTCAGTGTTTTCAGGCATTGCAATTGTGGCAGAGGAATGTCCAGTACTTCATAATAAAGAATATCAGAGATCTATCAAAAGGAAACCAGAAATTATTAATCCATGGATCGACCACTCCACCCTAACAAGAAAAGGAAAAAGCAGAAGAATTCATGTCAGGGCTACCTGATTGTAGTGCACAAGCATGTCTACCAACTGATCGACTGATCTATATTTGATGGGAGTGGGCTTTGGTTGCTGAGAATAGCAATTATGAGGAGTAAGCCGAATTTTAGATGGATCATCCAAGCCGAGACGTTGAGCCAGCCTTTCCACAACATCATCATAAGTGTGGTTCTTTGCCCTAGAGATTTATACCAAAATGGATCAAAACACATCTGCTCAATGTTGCTCAGAATTACATAAAAAGAAAAACCGTACTACTAGACAGTCCTCCATTGTCCACAATAATGGTATCGGAAAGTACTCACAACTCTAGGCAGAATTCATCTTCCTTGGGTCTCTCCAAAGCTCGAAAATGGACAATCTGCAAGTAATCCCATATTAAACTGGAAAGAAGAGGAGGCAAGAAAAATGTGGAAGAACCACATTTACATTCTCAGTACCAAAAAGTCAAAAAAATATAAAAAAAAAAATTATAAAGGAATGAAATTGCAGCAACCCACTGAAAATGTTAAGAGACTGCGATGAGAGGATAGAAGTGATAACTGAGAGATTGCAATATGTGACCAGACTTCACAAAAAAGTCTCCATTCATTTCCCACATATGGTCTGTGGCTTGAGTTCAAATGATAGTGTAATGGAAATGCAAATTCTCATCTTTTTAATTGACATAAAAGCAATAATCTCTATAATCTCTAAAACTCAAAGTAAGTGCACCTTTTGAGATTTATATTGTTGTGTAGGAAGTGCACCATGAGTGTGTTTGGTAGAGATTAAAATCGGATTAAAATTGAAAAATTAGCCGTTATTGTTGACTTTTATTAGACAAGTGGTACCCAATAACGGCTATATTTTCAATTTTAATTGGCTTTTAATCTCTACTGAACACGCCACATATGAGATGTCTCTGAACACCTTAACATGTCTGAACTAAGAAACCAGATGTACATATTTTACTACAGTTTAGTATGTATGAATCCAGTCCATGTTCCCGGATGACAGTGTAGATCAATTAAGCCAATCAACTATGATGCTAACCACTGTAGATATGGTTGTTAATGAGAATATGCCTCTTGTTTAGTCTGGACTATTGTATTTTGTTCAATTAGAAAGGTTTAAAACAAACATGAATAGTGCCACAAAAATCAGAAAGATGCACCATTTCTTCAAATATCAAAAGCAAAGAGAGGAGAGGAAAAATGCAGATAAACACTCGTATTTATATAAAAAAGTACAAAACTTACCTGGCGATTTTTCACATATTCCAAAAAAGAAGGAACATCAGGAAATCGAATTTTTTCTTCACTTTCAGGGAGAGGCTTTTTCTGGAAGCAAATGATGTCACCGTCTTCAATCTGGGGGAAAAAGTGATAAACGGGGGCGTGGGGATTTAGCAAATAAAAAAGATGGAATTATACTTCAAATGCTCAACAGCCCAACATAAAAATAAATACCTGGCTAAACCGAAATGAAGCTCTTTTGTCAAGGCGTTCACACATGACAGAAGGCTCATATTTTATTTCCTGTAGCAACGACAAACAAAAGGATTGGTGGAGGTAATTATGTTCAGTTGATGATGATGCATAATACATTTCGCTGCCCGTGTGCATGTGCTGTAATTTACTAATCAGACAAACCTCGAAAAGTTCGATCTCTTCATCAGAAGCAAATCCAGCCAATTCATTAAGTTTTGTCAGGATCTCAATTGGCTTGCTAGAGCTTTTGACAAAAAACCTACCAACATACCTGGAAACGAAGATTGAATAATGTAAAAGGTTTGGTTGCACACAAAAACATAAATACACACACATATACCCTGACTTCAAAAATGCAAAAAATTACCTAAGTTCTTCTTTCTCCGGATCATAAAGCTTTAAAAACAGAAGAATATCTTCTTTACTTTTGTCAAGTGGAGGAACAGGATGTAGATCCTAAACATAGAACATTTATCAATAAATTACAGACAGAACAGATCACAGAATTTATCTGTTCACATTGAAGACAACCCATCGAGATTATCTAGTAGACCGTTAAAAGATACCTGCCCACATTCTATTTCCAGAAACAACTTCAGCTCTGCATTGTGGGCCTTATTAGAAACTTCTCTCAATGCTCCGACCTGTACAGTATCATTATCAGTTTATCACAAAGGTGAATAAAGTTTTGAAACATAAAAAACAAAAAACAAAAAAACAAATAGCAAATAGCAAATAAAGGATTTCTCCCACGAAGTTTCATGAAATATTAGAACAGAAGTGAGTGTGATTAAGTAAGACAGAATCAACCCAGACTGCCACAATGAAGTAAGGCAATGAAGAGACAACCAGACAGCATACAGAAAGAAAAATTGACGAATGCGCAAAACCTCACTGTAAAATTGAGTTTAGATTGTAATCTTCGATATCCTATAGATGATGTGTTGATAATGCTCTTATGCTATAAAATTACCCATTTAAATCCATATGTAACATTCCAATATGTTGTTAATGGATTTTAATCAGTAAAAAAAGAAATTTGGAAAGATTGTTTGATCATTAGAAACTTTTAAGGAAGAAGATGTTCGCAATAATATAATGAAGTATTTGTGAACCATAATGAAGAAAAACGAAAAACTAGGTCAAAGGTGTAAAAGAGAGGCTAGGCCATAAAAGTAATATTGATGCAGAAATCTCACAGAAACAGAATACAGAGAAGAAAGACAAATTTGGGGTGAAAGAAATCTGAAATTCGATATAAATGATTGATAATAGTTTAAATACAAAGAAATCCTAGATTCTCTTATAAAGGGTAAAGAAATTTAATATATCAAAAACTAGTCAAATAAACAAGATTCTAATTAATCAAACTACTGAAATCTAATCTAACTCAAACTCATCTTCAATCCTAATGTTCTCAGAATATCTTCAATTCCTATCCTTATTCTCCATCAACAATAGTTCCAGTGTTGTCCGATTACTTGCTTCCAATAGATGGAAGAACTTTGTTGCCCCTACTGTGGAATATGGCTTGTTAATTTTAAAATTTTTTCCTTCTTTTTGTGGATTAGGAGTGATCAGATTTGATGGATTACAGTGTCTTTACTTTTTTCCAGGTACTTACCCATGTGTTTAGTCAAGGGGTACAATGCCACCCCCACCCACACCAAGATAAAGAAAAGGAAGTTATCACAAGAACAGAATTTTAATAATTCAAAGGAATCCCTGCCTGTTCCATATTTAAAGCCATCAATAAGCAACTATGCTCTCATCAAAGGTCTTACGAAAAATATCAACTGCAAAAAAGTTCAATCTCTAAATGTCAACATAGAAAACCTTAAAATAGCAATAGCAGAGATGCTCATCCCAACCAAGATTATTGCAACTTAGATGATTAATGTGTTTTACATGCTTATCCGGAATTTTAAACTTGATGAATACTGATTATTTGGGAAAAATTCTGATCAAAATTGTGAATACATTGCTTTTGTAGGTGAAATTTGAAGATTAAATAAGCAAAAAGAAGAGTTTTAGAGCTTAAATTGGACGAAAGGATGGAATTACATGATTGCTGGGAAGTTTGAGGACTTAACTGAAAACTTCAGAAAAGTTACATTAAATGATTCTACAAGTTTTGGGGACCGAAGTCTACTTTTGGAAAAGTATGGGGACCTAATCAGGATGATTTAAAGTTAGGGACCAAAAGTTTACGAAAATCAGTGCTGATTTAGTTGGAACTGGGGACCAAAACGTGCAAAGAGCTGCAATTTCGGGATGCCTAGGGCGCAGTTGGGTAACTCCTGGGCAAAAATCTCAGGCGTTTGCAAAAGTTACAAAACAGCTTTTCTCCACCCCTGCTTATTTTTTTTTTTTTCGGGGGCAACTTGGAAACCTAATTTTGGGGTTTCTGGCTTTCCCAAACTCCTATTTTGGTTTCTTGAAGACCTATATAAATTAGAAAACCCTCATATCCTCTGGGACACACCTCCTAACATATATTACACTATGTACCACAAGATAGAGACAACTTTTGGGAAAGAATACACAATAGATGATAGGTTTGCAATGATTTTGCAAGAAGAGGAAGAATTCTTGGTACAAAACCCAGTAAGCGTTCTAACTTTTTTATACGTTTTTCATTAATTGTGATGAGTAGCTAAATGTTCTAGTTGGGACGAACGTAACCTAGTTTGAACCTTTAATTTCAATTCTCAAGTTTTACATTGTTAACTGATTTATGTATTGATTCACGTCATTTCTTAATGCGTGAATTACTTGATCATTATTTCATTGATTTCTTAACAGTAACGAGCCGAGAGGGTGAGTTATTTTTTAAGACCAAAATCCTGCAATTTGGTAGAAGGTATAGTTACACTTCTATGTTGTGAAACTTAATAGAATTCCTAGGTAATTTAATGCGTTTAGTTAAGATTTATTTAAATTCAATAAAGATATAGTGAGTTGACTAAACTAAATAGGATTGATTTAAACTAGAGAGAAGTAAGTTAATTAAATTAGTGAATCTGACCAAATACAACCGTTAGATTCGAACTTGAAAAGCAAGATTACAAGGGACACCTTAGGTGAAATAGTGATCCTAACACTTTTATTAATCTAAGTAAATCTAACAACCAAGTTTTTCCAACATACAACGTAGATTATTTAATTTAGTATAATTCTAGTAATTAGTTTAACTAGATAAAGTTCTCTTTTATCCAATTGGTAGTTCAAAAAAAGTTAGGATTCTTAATTTCAGTACTTAATAGAATGGTCCTCGTGGGAACGAAACTTGACTTATTATTATATTACTCGTGACAATTTGTACACTTTCGAAATCTGCGATCATGAAGTGTTGATTATAAGAAGCAAGTATATCTCATTTTAAATATTTAGGGTAACAAATTCATTTAAGCACTATTTTCTTGCTTCTCTTGAAGAGGTTCATAAAACCCACTAAAAACAGGGTGATCTCCACATTTGCTTTGTCCTCTTTTTACATTTTTTTCATTTTATTTTTTTATCCATCAGTAATTAATGTCCTAAAACCTGAAAGTCAATTCTAACTTACCCAGCTTGCATTATCCAACCTCTCCACAATCATCTTAGTCTTTGTTCACAGACTGTTTATTTTACACAAAAGGTTCTTGCAACTGATTATAATCAAAACCATTTGTCACACCACCTATTCACAATAATTTCCAAACAGCTAAACCTTCTTTATAGATCCACTCTCATTACCTATTATGATATAATAGTTCGTAAATTGGTGCTCCTCTAAGTGCTCTAAATCATAAATCAATCAACCTCTTAAAGTTTAGTTGACATAAGCAATGGGAATCCTTCAACTCAATAAGTGCAAATACTAAGTTGTAATAAGCACAGATAACATCATCATTATGTGAATTTAACAAAAAGGAGAAGAAAATAGTGAATTACAGTCTGTGCTTCATCCTGTGGCGTCAATGGACGGTTTGGACGATAGGTGTGGTTCTGTCTCTTTGCCCAAATCCAAAAACGCTGAAATTGAACTGGTATACCAAATTCTTTGGCAACCTCCTCCTGTAATAATGAGAGAGAGAACATACATTAAAATGTATCAAATTGATACAATTATTTCCAGATGTGCTACAGATAATTGACAATCATAAGTGGAAAATTAGAAGTTCGAACAGCTTGAATAATGAAAATGGAACTATATTGTTGGCAAAGACATGGCAGGAATCATAAACTGTGAATTGCCACGTAAGCTTAGTAGCTTAAAATTGAAGGATGGAAAAATGCAGAGTTGGCCAGAGCAGTTATTAGTCAGGAAAATAAATATAGTGAACGAGATTTGTTTTCTAGGTGAATGGTGGTGGTGGGAAACTTGAATGGGGGGTTGAATCTCATTTGCAAGATAGATCGCTTATACAAGGTCTCCAGCGAAACTTACACCCACCCCCCCCCCCCCCCCCCCCCCCCCCCCCCCCCCCCCCCCCCCCCCCCCCCCCCCCCNAAAGACATGGCAGGAATCATAAACTGTGAATTGCCACGTAAGCTTAGTAGCTTAAAATTGAAGGATGGAAAAATGCAGAGTTGGCCAGAGCAGTTATTAGTCAGGAAAATAAATATAGTGAACGAGATTTGTTTTCTAGGTGAATGGTGGTGGTGGGAAACTTGAATGGGGGGTTGAATCTCATTTGCAAGATAGATCGCTTATACAAGGTCTCCAGCGAAACTTACCCCCCCCCCCCCCCCC
>CAIGRN010150193.1:0-11470 GCA_903798345.1 Fraxinus anomala
GGAGGTGATTGTCCACTGAGGTCGCAGCAGTTATCGACGGGCAATTTCGCTTTAGGACATCGTGCTGTCACGAGACTCGATCAGTCGATAAGTTTTATCTTTCTGCACTTTACTGTATTGCAACTATTAATCTGTCCAACAGCGACAACCTCAGTGCAAGTGCATTGGCTTATAAGTCTACCATGCTAGAACTAAGCACATTGGATTAGATATCCACTTTGTCTGGGATAAGCTACTTGTAAATAAGCTAAAAACCTGCTAAGTGCCCTCTTCTGCTGATCTCTTGAAAAAAAGTCCCTTGGTCACTCAAGATTTCTGTTCTTAAAAGACAAGTTGGAATCACTGATGAACAATCCAGTTTGAGTGAGGGTGCTAGAATTTAAGATCAAAGTGAAGATTAAAGTGGCAACTACTGATGCTTTAAAACAGCACCATCAAGAAGGAAGAAGCAACGTGTAATCAACTCATGTATTATGCTTATAAATGTGACTTTATAAAACCACTTAAGTGAGGTTCCAATAATGCGACTTTATTAACTGTCATCAAGTTCTGTTGTGTGCATCCTCAATATCGGGAAATTGTACTGCTGAAATTTACAAAATTCTCAATTTCTTAAAGTTTGATTATTATTATTATTATTATTATTATTATTATTATTATTATTATTATTATTATTATACTACAAAATATCAATTTAGGGAAAAAAAAAATCTGAAATAATCGGGGAAGATTGGAAGAAGAAACCGTAACTCCATTACTTCACTTTTCAAATGTATATGGTCAATTCATTTGAGTCAACCTAACTTGTTTGAATTAATTATATTATAATTTAAAGGTTAAAAGTTAAACTATACATTTCTACGACTATTACCCACTTATTGATTACTTCTCTTTATACATTATAATTTAAGTAACTTAAAATGCAATCCAAGCAAGCGCCAAATAGATTAATAGCTACTTTTGAATAATGTCGCTACGTATCCTTTAATGAATTTGAAAAGGGTTCACTCTATTTTCAAACAGTTGTATAATTTATAATTGAAAAGATAATAAGAATTAAAAAGTCAACAATCAAGAAATCCATAAGTTCAATCACAAGAAATTATCATCTTCCTTTTCTGTCTCGCTCCATGGGAAGAATAGTAACAATCAGAGACCTTATAGGATTCATCAAAGACAAGGCATCACTATTCAAAGCTGCCTTAGTTCCGAAACCTAGCACTCTCTCTCTCCGCTTGGCGGTCCTCCGCGTCACCACCCACTCTCCTCCGGCTCCGCCCAATGACGGCCAGCTTTCCAACCTCCTCCTGCTCGGAGACAGCTCACGGGCCACAGCCTCCGCCATCATTGCAACCCTAATGGACCGCCTACACCGAACCAGAAACTGTATTGTTGCTTTGAAGTGCCTTATGACCATTCATCACATCATCAAGCATGGCCCCTTCATTCTCCAAGATCAGATTTCAATTTTTCCAGTCTCAGGCGGGTTCAATTACCTGAAGCTATCGTCTTTTCGCGATGGTGCCACCGCCACCACGTGGACCCTCTCTGCATGGGTCAGGTGGTACGCACGTTACCTGGAAACCCTACTTTCCAGTTCTAGGGTTTTAGGTTATTTTCTTTGCTCTTCTTCTTGCAGCACAGTTAAAGAGAATCAAGAACAGAGAATTCCGTCTTTCTTGAACGCTGATTTGATCAGAGACGTTGATTCTTTGGTTGGATTGGTTGAGGAAATGTGCGAAGTACCTGATTTTCTTCTACTTGAACGTAACATGCTGTTAAACGAGATCATGATATTACTTTCCAAGGACTATTTATCGGCAGTTAATGAAATTTTAGTAAGAATAGGCGAGTTGAGGGAGAGGTTGAGTTGTCTGAGTTTCTGCGACTTAACTCAGTTAGTACGTGCTTTGAAGAGATTACAAGATTGTAAAGAAAAATTATTAGCGTTGTTTTCCCCAAGAAAAACTTCAATAGAGACATTATGGGGTTTGATTGAGGAATTATATTGGGATGTCAAAGGTGTACAAGGAGAGTGAATTGTTGGATTTTTGGGAGAGGAAAGGCAAGCGAGTTGGATCGGCTTGAACAGCGAGTTGTAAATTCTGGTGACTCAGTGCAGTTCCAATCAGGTGGGTTTTCTTTCTTGGTCTAAACAAATTAATTTGTCACATTTGGTGATAGTTGTATGTCAACAGAATAACACTTTAAAGTCAAATTATAAACCAATCAATTACCTACCCTTTCATCCAAGTTGTCAAATGTGACATAATTAATTAAGCTATACGTTAAGGGCAAATTATAGGCTTTTAAACGGGCATTTAGATGGCGAACGCTCCAAACATATTTTTACACAGAAGTCATTTTCAATTCATGAGAATTAGTTGATTTTCCATAATCTTCATCACGACACTTTTATGGAATATTCCATCGTTAGGTAAATTTCAAAATGTATAGCATTTGTTCTGTCGTACATGTTTGACAAAAGCTTTAAAAGATTACTTATAAATAAATAAATAAGGTTTAGAATTCCTTTTAGAAAAATTGCAGCAGAGGTCCCAAATCTTAAAATAGTAGCTCTTATGTCTCAAATAAATCTACATTTATAAAAAGACTATATTACTGGGAATCAATGTGCTTTAAATAAGCAAAATGAAGTAGTTAATTTGAATAAATTACACTGTAGGAGTGACAAAGTTCATGATATGCATGTAGCTGTTACTTTCGTAACGTTACATTCAATGCACTCTCTACTACCTCAAAATTTGGTAGCAGTTGAACCTTAAAATTTTAAATTGTATTGATGATGCCACGAAATGGGTACAAAGAATTCGCGTGCAGTGTGACAAAAAAATAGGATAATATCGGTACATATTACATGATGTTCTGGTCGGACTGATATTATGAGACTTGTGTTGGTGCATTTTAATATTAAAAATTCATTCATTATATTTTCTTTTAATAGGTTTTAGGAATTAGGAAAGTGAAGAGGTTGGAGGTTTGGAAAATGAAGGATGAAAATCTTCATGTGTTTATGACACCCCTTTATTTTGGGTGGTAAAAATAGGACAATTCCTTGGTCATTCATCACTACCACAACAACTATAATTCTTTTAGCTTGTCCTTATATTCTCACTCATTTTCCTTGAGAGATTATTGAGCAAAGAATGATGGTTCTTTTAGTGGAGCTTTGAGCTCAATTACTTGTACAGAGTTTATTTGAGTCATACGACGAATAGTCAAGCTGTTATATTTTGGAGGGGACAAGTCATAGAGAAGTTCTACTACACCGTATTGTAGACTTTGTCAACCGCAGAGATCTTGAATCTCCTTAAAGAGAGCGAGATATCCGAGCCTCAGTCCGTCCGATTTCGTTATATTCATTTTGTAACTCTATTCTTTATTATTGAATTTTCACCAACAATTTTAAGGAGATTCAAATAAATGGACTTAGCACCCGAGAAGCCTGTTAACAACGTTGGAGATCTCAACAAGCACTTTCGTTTTAAGAGAGCTCATTTTAAGTGCTGGAAGAGTAAAGTCCTATTTTACCTTAGTCTTCTCAAAGTCTTTTACATCCTCACTGAGAGAATCTAAACAAGGTCTCTACCGACAATATGAACAAAAAGGAACTTCAAGTTCATTAAGGAAAGGTAGAAAAATATAATAGAGATTAGTATAATTGTCGATGTTATATCTTGAATTGCCTAACGGATAATTTTTATGATTATTACAATACTACTTACTCCTTTGTAAAGAAAATGTGCAAATCTCTACAAAATAAATATGATACTGAGGAAGCTGGTGCAAAGAAATACGTTGATAGTCACTTATTTCTTTATCAAATGGTGGATGAAAATTTTGTGGTAGAACAAGCACGACATTTTCAAATGATTGTTCCAGAAGTTAGATATGAAGGCATCAAAATTGGGGACAACTTTTTTGTGGCTATAATCATTGACAAACTACCGCTATCATGGAGAGAGTTCCAAATGTCAATGCACCGTAAGCAGAAAGAGACGTCCCTGGAGACCTTGATCACTCGCATCCGCGTAGAGGAAAAAGCTAGAGGCCAAGATGCATTGATGACACAAAAAAGCAATGGACATTCAGCATGAAGGTAAATTTAATTGCTACGAATAATCACTTGCCCAATAATCGGTTTTCTAGAAATAATCACTTGAAGCCATGAAAGAAAAATATGAAAATTTATGGTAAACGGGAAACTCGAACCAGAAAAATAAGAACTGAGGCTCTTATTCTCAAAATAAAATTTACAAGTTTTGACTGCGACAAAAGTGGGCATATTGCTCGAAATTTTAGATTTCGAAAATAGTAGCCTTTTTCTCATGCTAATGTAACCGAAGAGCCACTTGTGGCAATGATTATATACATTAACATGGTACGATGTGTTGAAGGATGGTGGGCTGATTTTGGTGCCATTAGGCATGTCTGTTATGATAAAGATTGGTTCAAAAATTAAACTCCCTTTGAGTTCACCTTCGTCGACATTCTTCCTCACTAAAATCACACAAAGAGGTGTCGTGTGCATATTGTTCAATTCAAGTAGATAATTCACTTCAACATTAGAAGTAATATTCACAAGTGGAATCGAAATGAATGAATGCTCGTTGAATTGACATCCCAGTTCCATGTCGTATTGAGAGGGATCGACTTTAGCTTGTTTTGTAAATCATGGTACATTCCAGCATATGATGTACTCAATGTTATGAAAATTGGAATACCACTACGTATATCACTCGTCCATTTTCATACTCATCAATCTTTTTCATCCAATTCGAAATTACCAAAATAACAAACCAGGATTACAATTATATCTGCATGATGAAACCTAATTTTTAATTATAAGAAAAAATAATAGTTGAAAAATCGGCCTAACCACTGAATAACAGAAATTTATTCAATAAAAAAAGTCGAGGTTGACTGTGTTAATAGTCGGCCCAGTTGCCTGGGCTGGATGTTACAACTGGCTTTTAACAGTCGGTTGCCTAATGTATTAATAGTCGAATGTTAAGGTTGGCCGAAATTAACATTGCCATGAATTTTGTCTGAAAAAATTTACATGCATATGATTTTTTTCTTGATTATGCTTAAAAAAATTATAGATCTATTAAAAAAATTTATCTAATTGTTTATGCTTAAAAAAATTATAGATTTGTTAGAAAAAAAATTTATCTACATGTTAATCTATGTCGAAATAAGATTTATCAATTAAAAATGTATACTAATTTAACGAAAACGAAATTAAACATACGTAAATATACTTACCGATTTGAAGTGATTGATATAAAAAATATTTTCTTGTTAAGCATTTAATAAATTTATGAGATTTTGAGATTGAAGCAGATAAAATAATATAGTGTTTTTATCTGTGTTAAAATAAACAGATAAGAAAAGTTAGCTAATTTTGAATTTTTACGTGAGAAATGTTTGGCTTTTACTTTTTAACTAAAATGGTAGTATTGTTTGTTAAACAAAACAATATTTGTAATTGTATAATATATTTAAGTGCATCTTTATCTTTTAACATTTAAAATGATAGTATTATCTTTTAAAATAAAACAATATTTTGTAATGTATAACATATTTAAGAGTGTCTTTGTCTTTTAACATGCAAAAGGTCAATGTGGAAAATAAGCAATTGTTGAAAATTCAAAGTAAAAATTAGAGGGTTTGACCAAACCATTTTTAAAAGTACCCCTCTTTCTTTTAAGGATAAATTGCATATATAGTTCTAACTTTGACAAAAGTAGCGATCATGTCCTTGATTAATTTTTTATCTGGATTTTGTTTTATCCCTCTTAACTCATTTGTCAACTTTTGTTAAGTAAAAAATGTGAATTCCACAATGTCCTTTTAATTAAAAAAATAACAATCATGTTACTTGTACGTCTTTTTTTTTTCCATCACTTTTTTTATTATGCCACGTGGCGACACATGATTAGATGATTTAAAAAATACGTTTCCACCCAACACTTTTCGAATTCCAATGGAGTGTGCACAAAGTTGCGAATCTCACAATGTACACTCAACATTATTAAAAAAAATAAAAAACTAATAATAATCACAGCCCTTAAAATAAATAATCTAATAGTATAGATCTGACAAAATGAAATAATTAAAAAATAAAAAACTAATCAACTTCTCCATACTTCCCATCATCATAACCAATGCCAACTTCTTCACCACACTATCGACACCTCCATACCTTCATCATCTGCAAAATTAGGGGGATTTCTAAATTTCTGCCAGACTCCCAATATTTCTTTTTTAATGTGGGATTTGATTTTCTTGCCTTTTCTTGATGATTTTTTGTGTCCTTATTCCACATACCTCATTCTTCAACAATCCCTCTCCGTTAATCAACCAATTGTATATCATATACGTTTCAGGGAGCTCCTTTTGGCTCGTTTCACTTCTTGATTCTCTTTGATTCGTATTGGATTAAATTGAAATCTAGGAAAAAAAAGATATAGAGAATGGATGTTTTGATCGTGAAATAGCGACCTCTAGATATTATGTGGTTGTCTAGTTTCCTATGTAGGATTTTTATAATGAAGGATTACACTTTCGGTAGCTTCTGGTTTTAATGAACATTTTCTTTTTTGTTTTTCGGATTTAAAACTATTTTGTAGAGTTTTCTTTAATAAAAAATAGATTGTTGGTATCAGAGCGCTTTGCACATAGAAATTTATCCATCATTTCGATAAAAAAACAAAGCACATTTGAGTTTAATACCACTTTGTTCATGAGGAGGAAGATGAAAGTATGAATATATAGAAAATCCACACTTAGGAGAACTTTGTAGATGCATTAACAAAGTCAATCAATAATGATAAGTTTATTTAATGTCGATCATCTATCGGCCTAGAAGAAACGTAGTTGGCATCGTTGTGTGATGGTGGATCGCATTTATCACATGTTACAAAATTTACTCGATAAACAATGTCAATTTTTTTAATTTTTTTTTTTTTGGTTATTCTACTCATACATTCCACGTACATAAAATCGGATAGAATTTTGACTTACCAAAATTAAATATGTAAAGTAGAAACGAGAATGCATGAATATAAAGTTGGTCGAGTCAAGAGTTGGACTTTATCTCCTTAAGACAATAATACCCTACACTGGTGCTAACAATTTTCCTACATTCGTTTCCTAAAATACAAAGACCATGTCCTACAATAAGAACACTCCAAATTATGTAGATCAACAAACCTATATATGGAACTCGATTCAAAATAAATGAATAAAATTATTTGAAGTGAATATGCATTAATGTGATATTAAGCCCTTGTTTGTCTACTATTTTTTTAAAACATTGTTTGTTATAGTAAGATTTTCCACCACACATTCACCCAATAAAATATGCTACACACAAACTAATATTACTTTAAATTTCAACTATACATTCTCCAAAAAATACTATTCATTACTCCATTTTCAACACAATAACGAGTGACAAACAAGGCCTAATGCAAGGATGAAAATAATGAATGAAAATTTCTAACACATGGGATAGTAGTTGAAAGGTTGTGTTTGAAAGACACAACTCATAAGTTATGTCTTTATATGAAAAGGCAAGTCCTTCCGTAGAAGAAGTCGCTCAAGCGCTATGTTTTTTTTCTAGAAACGTCGCTCGAGCATCATTTACTCAAACCAACCGTCCTTGGTGTGCCTATTAGATGCTCGAGTGTTCAACAAGCGCTCGATCTCGTGCCTAAGTTTTGCTTGAGCAGTCTTCATAATCATGAGATTTCTTAAATTAATTATTTAATAATTAATATTTGAAATAAAATAAGATAAATATTTATTTTATTTTTACAAAAAGAATGGGCGGACCCACATGGGTTCATACTACCTCACAATAGAAAATTGATATTATTATAACTAACAATTAAAATGAAAGCAATCCAAAGTTTATAATGTTGTCTTCTCTCTTTCCTTTTTCTGCTTCTTCTTCTTCCTCATTCTTCTTTTTTTCAAGCTTTATTTTGGCTTTCTCTTCATTGTTTTTTGTTTATTTCTTTTCCCTCGTCACGTTCTTTTATTATAAGTCTATCTTAATTTAAAAAGACATGTTCACTTAATTTCACTTTCTTTTTTATTTTTTAGTTGTTAATACTTGGCAAATGTTTACTTTCTATATTTAATTTTAATTTTATTTTATTTGACTAGTTTTATTAGAGTTTTATAATAAAATATTCTCCACGCCTTAGTTTAAGGTATTTTTATGCATGAAAAACAATTGAACATGATTAAAAAAGAATAAAATATTGATTTGGTGACTCAATTTTTAGGTAGCACGTATTGAGCTTAACTATAGAATTCGAATCCTAGATAAATTCATTTATGTAATTTGATAAACTTAAAAACTTGTAAAAAAATCAGTTATTAGGGAAAGACAGTTTTGTTATGTATATTGAATTATTCTATGACATATTAAAAGTACGAAAACCAATAAAAAACAATTGTAGGTATGAGATTTAATATTACATTTGTCTTTTTTTTTTTTTTGACAAATTCTTAGTTAAATTTTGATCCACTGAGATTGGATCTTGGATTCGCCTCATGCCCATCTAAGTAAGATGCAAGTTCACGACCCATGATTCGTGACTCGAGCTGATCGATAGTGAAAATACATAATTTACTAACTAAGTTCGACCTTACGTGCAGAATTACGCTAATTAAAGCAACAAGTGACTTTTAATTAGTTTCTAAATTGTTAAGCATACAATCAAATTTTTCTAAGTTGAATTACCGAAATTGTAATATTTGGAAAGCAATAAATAACACAAAGTTTGAAAACGAAGAAACCCAACTGGGTAAAAACTCTGAGACCAAGTCAGTTACCCCCACTATAGACAATGTGAGTTACAATTCAATTCCAAATTAGATCCACTAGCTGTTGTAAACCCTGCAACTCCAAGATCTGCTGCTCATTCCAGCTACTACCGTAGATATTGTCCAGTCAACCTGCTAGACCTCCTGATCTACCTCCTGTAGCTTCCAAGTTTTTATGTACTTACAGACTTACAATCTTCTACTAAGATATGTTATCTCAATCTCACGATCTTATGCACACGTCTCTTCTAAGTAGATACCCAAGAATCACCTATTCCTATTCTTCTTCCTGCACTTGAATCCCTTCCTTAAAGTTTTAAGGAAGGTAGATATTTTGGATTAATGAACCTTGATATTTTCCCAAAACTCGGTTATTGGATCACAAGAATGATGTGAAAGAATCATTCAATGAATTGTGTTTTTGGATCTCTCAAAAGATGATATGAATATGTTATACTAATGAGGCACAATGAAGCAACCCCATATTTTCGTGCAAGGGCATCTGTATTTATAGTAGAAGGTGTATGAGTAGTATGGGGCGTATAAAACTCTCCAAAATCAACAATTAGGATTTTTCAAATCGACCTGTCGCTCAAGCGAGAAGCTAGCGACAGGCGACCGACACATAGTCGCTCGAGCTAGAGCTCAGCGACAGGCGTGCGACAGACATTCTATTTTTGTCGCTCGAGTAGTGTCCAGGTGATAGACTAGCGAAAATGAGGCGCCATGTTTCTCCTCTTTTCATGCTTGAATCCTAGGCCTCATAACCCAATTTATAACAATTGCACCATAGGTCCTTGACTTTTACAGCACATTACAAATTAATCATTTTGTCCACAAAATCGCCAATACTAAAAACCTAACAAACTCCCGCTTTTACATTATGTGACAAAACTATACAATAAGTTAAGGAAAACTAAAATAAAATATAAACTACTCAAGTTTTATCAAATTGATGTCTTTTTCATTTCTTGTTAAACATGTTTCCTAAAATTCACGACTCAATACCCAGTATAAAAGCACGTGATACGGGAAATCAAAAACTCATGAACACAACACAAATAAGCATGCTAGTTTGAGACGTGACATTAATGTCAATCAAAATACAAACTGAAACATTAATATCACGAAACATCAAAACTCAAATAGCTATGCATATGATATGCAATGTAGATGCAATGCACATTCTCTCCCTTATTGCAAGTTCTCAATATTTTTATGTAGTAGACAAATGTATCTATGTCTCTCCCCAACGGTCCCTAGACATAAAATCTCCACATTTGTAAATATTTTATCTCCCCTTTTCGTCACAAATGATGAAGGAATAAACAAAACAACATATAATCACTCAAAAATGCATTCGTTAGCATACATAAGACTAATCAATGTACAGTCTACATTCCCACATACTTAGTTCAAATTAATATAGAGTAAATTATATAAGTAACCCATGTGTGTAAAGTATCACTGCTAACGAGTTTTAAACCGATTAACCTTAATAAGTTGACCATAGGCATCAGGTTATGAGAAACCCTGCAATTTTAATTACTCAAATCAAATAAGTTTCGAAGAATAATATAAGATATTGAGCTTTTTATTATTGGGGATAAACTTGAGATTAAGTCTAATAAATAAGGTCAATTCATGTTTAAAGTCACATTATTAACATGTGACTGCTATCTCAAATTTCACATACGCGGTAGAGTCTCACTAACAATATCATAGTGTGTGCAATGCAGATGGTACATGAAAACTCCTATACGAAGTACTCCATGAATAACCTNTTATAGGGGATAAACTTGAGTTTATGCCTAATAAATAAGGTCAATTCATGTTTAAAGTCACCTTACTAACATGTGAATGACATCCCAACTCTTACAAACGCGGTAGAGTCTCACTAACAATATCATAGTGTGTGCAATGCAGATGGTACATGAAAACTCCTATACGAAGTACTCCATGAATAACCTAAGCCAGTAATAGAAACTATGTTATAACTCATCGATTAAACCTACACATGATCACAACAAACAAATTCAAGTATATTGTATATTATGCTATAAAAATAATTTCCTGCAATTTATATTTTTCAAATTTTCATTTTTAAAAATTTTAAAGCATGACTGCACCAAGCAAAAAAATTGTCAAACATACAAAAATTAAAATAAAATAAAAATATGTATGAGTTTTCTACCTAGAAAATAAATAAACAAATATGATGCATGCATAATTCAATATCACACAATGATAAAATACGAGCATACACCAAAAATACATAATCAGTTAGATATGCAAATGCTCTTACCTCTTACCTTTAAGAGCACCATGATCCATTTCAAAAAAAATTTAGATCATTTTTTTTCATCCAAACTTGTCTAGTGACAGTTATATTCTTATTCATCTGTGTAATTAATTTCGTCAATTGACTTAGTTGATTAGTAAGAAAGTCAATCTGACCAACAAATTCCTGATCCTTATTTCTATTTAAATTTCGGTTACTATTTCTGTTCAGGAATTGATGACATCTAGGACATATGTGTCCTAACTCACCATAGTGAAAACATATAGGGGTACATCTAGAACCAAGGTAATGAGATCGTTGTTA
>CAIGRN010150198.1:0-10685 GCA_903798345.1 Fraxinus anomala
TATATATGCCGAAGAGTTGCAACAAATTCAATTATAAGATATTGTAAATTTTTAAATTGATTAGTTTTAAAAAAATGAGTAATTTTTAAATTTATTTATTTCAAGAAAAATTGTACACGAAATATTTTATTCGTGTACAATTTTAACCCCGCCTACGTTGATTGTAACATGTCCCAAGCTCCAAAAAAGGAGGTTTTAACTTTTACTTAACTTATAATTCGTATAAATTGCACAAATTTTAAATTCTTCTGTCACGATTTTTTTTTTCTTTTTTAAAGAAAGAGTCGGCTCGCTAAGGGTCGAGCCTATTTTTTTTGGCCTAAAAAATGGAAAAAATATATGTGACACTTTGATTTAGTATGGTAAAACATCTGAGTACTTAACAACTGAATTGCAATGAAAAATTGCTGGAAATGTATAACTTCCAAATTATATGTTGGCATTTCTTGATAAAGAAATATATTGTGTTAATTTATTCATTTTTTGAGCTTTGTTCTATTTTATCTCATTTGCATTTGGTTTGTAAGCTTCTTATGCTTAGATTACAAATGACCTTTTACTGCACAATCTCAAAGAATAAATAAAATAAGGTAAATATGTATTCAGTATGCTCAGTAGGTGTCTTGTCTAGATTTTTAATTCGATTTTAAGTGCAGTGGTAATTAGATGGGTTGGAAGTGTGGATTTTGTTATATGCTCCTCCTTGCTATTTTCTAAGATAAAGTGGCCATGGTTTACTTTCACAAGTTGGAGGTCCTGATGATTTTGTAGTTACGGATCTGTTGAGTTAGAACTGGCGGTCAATAATATTTCCATGGTGTCTTTTTTAGCATGATGACATTATTGCTTGAATTATATACCGCGTTAGTACTTACAACCAGCATTAAGTATTGATGTAATAGGATACTGTATCCTTGGTTGCATTTTCAAAAAGTAGGCATCATCGTCTTCATAAAAGAATTATATGCTTGCCTGGTTTTACCCTATGACAAGTGTAAGCTTGATCTGTGTAATAGCCAAAATTATTTGGCATATTGATACAATCGAATATCAACAAGTTACTGTATTTTTGTCTTTATTTAGCTAACATTACCTATGGGGCTCAGAAGATGAGAAATGTTTGAAGTTTTCTTAGCCTTGTGGGGTATTATCTATGTGCATTTCGTTAGTGTTATTTTTGTGAGTCTCTTATTCGATATATTATGTATCAGCCCTTGTGTATAATAAACATGAATTTCCAGCTTTCCCTTATATGTTTTAGCATATGGTGCAGATGGTTGCTTTTGTGTGTGGAATAATTCATTTCAAAACTCAATCCTCATCAAACAAAAAACTTGGTGAAAGTCCTTGAATTTTAGCATGTAAGACGATTTTACATTTTGTGTTAATGTCTATAAAGTTCGATTATTTTCCTTCAAAGTGATTAAAGTTGATATAGTTTACAGAATCTAATGGAATATATGATGGTGTTGGAGAATTGTTTCAGGGATGAAAGTGGTTGGTGAGTACTAGCTTTTGGGATTTTTTTCGTAAAAGCTGGTGAAAGTCCTTTGTAAAAGTTTCTAAGCTCGACTAATCAATTGTCACTGTTGGAGGAAAGAGAGGTTTACTAACTTGGTTTTGGTCAGGCTTGATAGAAAGAACAACACTAATAGGAAGAAGTAAAAGGTAAATTATATTTCCCAACTTAAAAACTTACACACTTGTCTCGACTTGTTACAAAATGGAGGGATTCTCGACTTGCTAAAAAATGGAGGGATTCTACTCCTTTATATAGGGTTTACATGAAACTTCTAGATCATAAATTTTTCTAGAGACTTCTAGACCACATATTTTCATGAGGTTTCTAGACCACATATTTGGACTAGATATTTTTCTAGAATATTCTAGATAAAATTCCTAGAATCACATAATTTACTTGACACTTTACCACATTTATGACCACATCTTTTACTTAGATATTTATATAGATCTTTCTAGAAAACGTTTTTAGAAATTTAAACTTTGTTGCGCTTTTTAATTGAATTGGACCTATGAGCAAAATTTTTAAACCCATATTACTTGCTCCAAAATCAAGTTTATTTCCCAACAGTCGCATGGCTAACCTAGAGATTCATGACCTTATTTTGTAACCAGGATTCAAGTTTTTTGTTACTCATATCATACCCATATATATTGTAATTGTGAGATGAATTACAATAGTTATCTTTCTCTCAATGATGCGGGTTCTATGTTTATTTTGTATGGAGTAATGAAATTATTATCATTTTAGGCCCAAAAAAATATTTTTAATTTTGTTGGTTTATTTGAAATTCTTCGTACAGATATAGAAAAAATACACAGATAAAAAAGAAGGTAATTGATCTACGACAACGATCAAAAAATGTTGCCAAAAATGATAACATGACCTATGGCAACAGACCAAAAATATTGTAAAAAATAAGGATAAAGAATAGACAACAAACAAAAAAACGATGCAAAAAATTATTTACAACGGTCACCGAAAATTGCCAAAACAATTATCGCAACACACAATGAATGTTGCAAAATGTCATATACAACAGCCATGCAACATTGCTAAAAAGTTGTTTGCAATAGTCATGGAACGTTGCGCTAAAAACTGAAGACAACACTCGCCGAACGTTGCAAAGACCTTTTTAAGACTACAAACAAATGAACGTTGCAATAGTGTGTTAAAGACGACAAACACTGAACGTTGCAAAAAACAAAAAGAAACATTCTATAAGAGCCTTTTGCACCGGTCGAGGAACGGTGCTGTATCTAAACAGCAGCATCACATCCTGCAACATACGTACGAATGTTGCAAAAGGTTATTGGCAATGGTTTTTGACTGTTGTAAAAGACAATTTTTGGTGTAGTGTGCCAAATGTATTGAGTTACAAATACATATTCACTAAATGATGTGACATTTTGTCACGATCATGCAATTATCGTATTCTGAACTTCTATAATACAGAAAAAGAAAAAGAAATACTGGCTAATAAGAGGTTCCTTCGTAAAGGCAACATAGCAGCGTCTATTCATATATAACACCAATTTGAAAGCCGCCATCCATACACACTCCAAGAACAAGATTTACACATATTCTAGTAATGATTAAATTTAGTTAATTACATTTTGAGCTTGTCTGGGATTGGAAAGATTTGGTTTAACACCAATCAATCCAGATAATATCTATAAAAGCCATAGGGTTTATCCAGAATGAGCGATTTGATAGATCAATTCAACTGAAGAAAAAGTTTGCTTATGAACAATAGACAAGAGATTTATCCAAGTGAAAACGCGAAGTAAATGCTCTATAACCTGCTGTGCATTCTGGTAAGTCACAATGAATTGAGGTTGCAACATTTATGAATACTAGCTCAGGTTTTTTTGTGTTTGGCACAATCAATCATTTGCTATTTCACATGATATGCAGTTTGGTTTCTCAGTTTAAACACCTAGTGAACAATACTAGTTGTTTTTCACCTGAATTACATAATAGATCCTGAAACTTCAAAATCTAGTACGAGCATCTACAATTCAATTTATAGAAGATAGATGAATCATACGTCAATACATTAGTAAAAGACACCATTATTCACCCATGATTTTTAAGCTTGTGAATCTTATTTCACGACAAGACAAAAGAAATGATGGAAGAAAGCAAGTATGAGAAAGTTTTGACTCAAATTATACTAGCATTAGAGCAAGAATAAAACCTCATCAAAAGTTTTCAATACATAAATAAAAGGCAAATTCTTTTAAGTTGCCTTATTTTGAAGGAAATGGTCCAGTTTCATTCATGTTTAAAGGACTTCTTATAAATTCAAATTTGAAATGTCAAATACACTATTGTTGAAAAATATTCTTTTCCCATCAAATATCTATTAACTTGGGTTTTTCATTGGAATTTTCATGTTTTTTCTCTTCATTTTCCAAGTTTAAAAGCAAAATGTAGTTTGTTGATTGTGTGTCTGAGGCTCCTAGTGTCTCAATGATGTCTAGGGTTGTTAAATGGGGCAAGTCGAACATGAGTGGCTCGCGAGCCGATCATGGCTCACCATATTTTTTTACTGGTTGCTGATTAGTTATTTTTAACTCTAGAATTGATATTCTCTACCAAACTGTGAATATTCTCTACCAAACTACGAATATTTTCAAAGATGACGAAGTAAAAGCACCTCAACCAAAGCGCCACTTGCAGCTGAAGCACAGTGATCGAAGCGAGATGCCCCCAACTGTAGGCCACTTATAGAGAGACGATCTACCATCTCAGCTGAAGCCCACATGACCGAAGTGGAGACCTCATAGCCAAAGAAGAGCATCTTTCATAGCCGCTTCTCCCAAGAGGTCTTCCGCATAAATATCTTATGTGAGTGATTGACGTGATCTCTTGCAGTAGAAAAATGTCAAGTCTTGTCAACCTACTGTATAGGTACGCAAACCTAAGCCATATTAGTGACTACCTTTTCAGATCACATTGCAGTCCTATGATGTATAATGTGTCACCAAGGATGGGACACTTCAACCTTTAGAATGAGGCCATGATTTTCTTCATCCAACGGCCACTACTACATCCATGCCATTATAAAAGCTCACAACCAACACCAACTCAAGGGTAATAGAATTTTAACTTCCAAAATCTTTGTAAGATTGCTCTATCATTTTATACAAACTCATATACGTCCCCGTACCCGAACACCTAAGTGACGCACATCTAAAACTCATTCTACACCCACATATTAATACTCCTTAGACTGACTTAACCCTTAGAGTGCTCACGGTCGCTCCCCCACTATTAGAGAAGGCCACATGCAACTTATAAATTGTTCAAGTGTATAGGAATAAGCTTGTGTGGGCATGAGTGGGGTCGGAATCTGTTGACCATGTCATCTATACAAAAATTGAGGTTACGAATTGACACTGTCTGCTAGAAACCACACTATCAACCAGGAGTATTTCCTTGGAAAAAGTTTATCGAAAAAGTGCTTCAACTTCTTCCTTGAAAAAATGTTTTGTTCTTTAATAAAGAACAAGTGTAAGTTTCAAAGAAAGAAAATGTGCTGTCCAATACCTTATGTGTATATATTCCTTGAAAAATGAGCATTTTGACATAAAAATCTACTTAAAAGACCCCATTTTTAATGAAAAGATGCGTCCACCCAATATGAGTGCTAGCGACGAAGAAGTGAATCTAAGGAGAGCAAGGAAAGTCTCTAAAGAAGAGGTTCTTTGAACTATTGTCACGTACTGCTGAGGTGAAAGGGTTGCTACGCCCCTTAATAGAGATATAGGGAAAATGATCGCCAATATGAGGAGGATCACGACGCAAAAAGCTGCTATGCAGCAACTCTTCATGCAAATGCATGGGCAAGGAGGTTATCAAATGCCTCAAAATGTTCCTCAACCAGGCCTCTTCCACCAATAAGAGGAAAATGAAGTTCATAGCCAAATAGCTCACTCTAATAGGCATAGGAGATGTGCTGGCCCTATAGAAAAGAAAATATGAGTTGATGTGCTATCAAATTACGTATTCGGCCAACCTACAAATGACCCGCTCTTTGAAGAAGATAATTTTCCTCTTGAATATGAGCGAGAGCGAAGACCTCAAAGATCGTCATGTCTTTGATAAGATTGGCATCGATATGCTTAGAAATATGACTCAGCAACCACCTCCCATAGCAAGGCTCCATGAACAAAAACAGAGGTCCAAAAATGACCCCCATCTAGAAATAGGCGAGAGAGAAGGTCAGTAGAGGCCAAGAGGGATCAAGCGAGACCTTTCCAATTGCTTCGATACCAAGCAGATGAGGAAGATTTAGATGGGTGGCATGGCCTTATAGGTCCTATGAACTTGATGGCAACGACGATAACCTTCTCTTTTCCCAGGAACTTCGAATTGCACATATGCCAAGCTACTTTATGCCTCCAAAGATTCCTATGTATGAAAGAGAGGGGTGATCTAAAAAAACACCTCGATAAATTCAAAACTTATATAAGCTTGAGAGGTGCCTCACTAGCATTGAAGTGTAGGGCGTTCTACTTAACTCTTAGTGGAGTCAGATCTCTATTGGTACAAGATGATTCCATTCGAGTTAAAAAATGTCGGAGCCACCTAGCAAAGTTTGAAGCATCGCCTCTGCATTAAAAATCAACAAATTTTGATCAATTTCAAAGCATTTCATCTGCAATATATGAGGCACCGCCTCTTCAAAACTTTAGAACTTCACCTCTGCCACTTCAAAACAATTCAACAATCAAATAACATGCTTCTACGAAACTGTAAGACTCGTCATGAAAGGTCCTATTTTTTTGAACTCCAACCATAATATAAATATCTATACTTGGGCTTGGGGGACTAATATGTTGTGTCATAAGTATAATAACAAGTTGAACCACCAATCCAACAAGGGATGTGCCACATTAGAATATCACTTCTCATAATGAAGCCACAACATACTCTGAAGTCTACGCATTATATAAATAATCATACATGGTCTTGAGAAAATATTGGTACGCTTCGCCATCGAAGCTCAAGAAGAGGCCCACGTGACAGCATCCAATAGGCTTACTAAAGGTCCACATTCAACATCATCAAAGATGACGAAGCAAAGGCACCTCAACTGAAACATCCTTGTAGCTAAAGCGCAGTGACTAAAGTGAGACAACCCATGTTGTAAAACACTCATAGAGAGGTGATCCACTGTCTCAGTCGAAGCCCACATGACTGAAGTATAGACCTACTAGCCAAAGATGAGCATCCTTCATAGCTACTTCTCCTAAGAGATCTTCAGTATAAATATGTTATGAAAGTGATTGATGTAACCTCTTGCAATAGAAGAATATCAAGTCTTGTTAGCCTACTACATGGTACGTAGACCTAAGCCATAGAGTGGATACATTTTTAGATCATATTAAATGCTGCACGTCCTATGCTGTATAAGGTGGCACCTAGGATGGGACGCTTCGACCGTTAGGATGATGCTACATATTTCTTCATCCAACAATTACAACTTCACCCATGCCACTATAAAAACTTACAACCAACACCAACTCAAGGGTAATGCAATTTTACTCCTACAAATTGTCAGATTCCTCTCTTATTTTATATAAACTCACACATCTTTGATGCCCGAACACCTAAGTGGCTCATGTGTAAAGCATGTCCCACACCTACATATATTACTCTTTTGACTGACTTGACCATCGAAGTGATCGCGATCACCTTCTTAACATAGGAGAATGCCGCATGCAACTAACAATTTGTCCAAGTATGTAGGAACAAGCTTGCGTGGACGTGAGTGGAGTCGGATCTGTTGGCCATGTTTTCCATAAAAAAATTTGAGGTCAACAAAACCAATCTAGAAATTCCAAAAGAAATTCAACTCACATTATTCCGTACTCTAATTATACGAATCTAGAATCAAAATCAATCCAGAAACTCAAACAAGAAATTTCATTTAAGAAATTAATTGGAGAAAGAAAATGTACATGGGAGGTGGTAGGGTACATGGGGCACCTTCTGATAACTCATCTTCTCTATCTCTTCCCTAGAAATACAAGTCGATCGATCAAGTTTAAAAAAACAAAAGTTTTCTTGTATGTATATGCTGATGTGGTTTCGTAATCAGCTGTAATGAATAGAATTAAACTATTTGTACACCTTTATTGACAAAATGATGACGTGGAAGTATTATAATTGTTGAATTAAACGTGTGAGATGTGAAAGATGATATAAGATTTGCCAAAAGTAAGCCATGATGTAATTAAGGATGTA
The DNA here is from genome assembly GCA_903798345.1 of Fraxinus anomala. Classification (NCBI taxonomy): domain Eukaryota; kingdom Viridiplantae; phylum Streptophyta; class Magnoliopsida; order Lamiales; family Oleaceae; genus Fraxinus; species Fraxinus anomala. The sequence continues at coordinate 7,781 of CAIGRN010150198.1, forward strand.
CGTATAGCAAGATTGTAATGAATAATACATTTTCTACCATTGCTACACTGTATCCAATCCGTTGATGCCATGTTGGAAAGGGCTTGCACATCAGAAATGGTGTAATTGATTAATCACAAAAAACTAATTTGTTGTCTTGCAAAAACATGCGAAAAAAGTCAATGGTTATAGTCAACGTTTTTTAAACAACAATGTTTAGTTATTTATTTACTTGATTTCAAATATTTTTGAGTCAACAAAAGAAAGGGTGGTTAAGAACTGATCGACAAAGCCTCCACCTGGCTATCAATCATTATTAAATAATCAAATTTCATTTCTAATCGCAAACTTCAATGAACCAAAATGTACCATCTACTTATCCTATACTATTTTTTTCTATTTATGAATAAAGCCATTTATAAGTTCTTCCCAAACGGAAGCTAAGTCATTTGTATCAAAATAACATATATATATGTATAGACTCCGATGAGTTGAGATATGCTGTTTCGAGTTTGTTGTTATTTTACTATTGTTATTTACTAACACTTTGATGAATCACATTTTCTTAATAAAATGCAAAGGCAACAAGTTGTAATGTATGTAGTTGTCAAAATATATGTTGATATCTTCTCATTTATTAAAAAGAAATGATATACGATGTGTCAAACAGTATGACGAGACAAATAATTTAGAACGAAAACTTTGAGCTCCAGACCTATGAATCGAACTTATCTCTTTGTTATTGAGATGCAATTCAATTTGAGTAAACTTAAATGATGTTCATTACCTATAAATAAAGTGTTTTATCAATAAATTTCAACCTCTTTTTATAGTGTATGCTCCACAAAACATGCCTGTAAGAATAAAGTTTGAGCTTAATTTTATAATGAAATCATTAAATTATTGTTCACAATTAAATGAATTGAGATTCATAAAGAGTTAACTAATGATCTTGAACTGTACTTGTTTGAAATGCCTATTTGTTTTACAGTAAAATTTACGGATCGATCACAAGTCTAAATATGGCTACAGCGTTTGTCTTGAACTTGTGATTTTTCTATAACAGGCCAAGTCAGATTTCATGATTCTATGCACTTCTTTTTACACTTCAAAAAAGGGTTCAATAGTATAAATATTGTAAATCACAACTGCTTAATTAACATCAATAATCAATAAAATTTTAAGTAATTCCATCAATGGTCGTTGAAGTTGTTTTGTTGCAGCAATAGTCACTCAAGTTTCTAAATATTACACTAGTGATTGCCCGATTAAAAGTTAACATTAAATGCTATATGACACAACTAAATGTCAATGCGTCATCAAATGATATTTATCACGTCAAGTTGGTAAAAGTCATAGTTAAAAAAAGTGGAGGTTACTGTGTTAAAGTAAAAAATAAAACCAAAACTTTAGTTGTATTATGTTTTCCAATCTGAATGTATTTAATCCAAATAGTACCATTTGGTAATACCTATCACTTAATGACGCCATATATAAGTTAATATTAATTTTTCTGACAAAGTAACCATTAGTGTAATAGTTAGAAACTTGAGAGACTTAGCGTAAGAAAATTACTATAATGACCATTGACATTAGTCAAAATTTAAGTGACCATTGATGTATTTATTCTAAAATACACTAATTCCGATCCTAGCATGAAATGGAGGGGCTCTGATCATTTAACGGGCGTTCGAAAGATCAATAAAACTATCAACAAGTGATATTTTTTTACTTTTTTTCATGGTTTTTAGTATAGTAAGTTCATAACCAAATTTTAAAAACAAGCACGTAGCTCATAATATACCCTTCAAACCATGTCATCATCTCGAAGCATTGGTGGCATACTACAGGCACAAACACTTTAGACCATGTAGTAAGATATCAAAATCAGATTTCCCCTTCACATCAGCCAGTATGAAAGAATACATTCAGAAATGACCAATAAGTTTTTAACAAGTAATTCAAATTCAATACTACATGAAAAAAAAAAAAGAGTGATGGAATGAGAAGAGTTCAAGATTGATAGATTGCAGTGCTCAAGAAAAGTACAATTAAACACAAGAAAACATTGTGGATTCCAGGCAGAAACCTAAGTTGGTGATCCTAAAAGTAAAATCCTAGCTTAAACGGAGGCCGGAATATGAAGTCAGTTCATCTCATGTCTAATATAACTTACCATTTAGATCTTTCTGAACTCGTAGTCCAGAATTGTACTAACAAAACGTAAAAGAAATATTTAGCTGGTCACGACAGAGGAGGAGTAAAAGGTAACAGTGTTGCTTGCAACGCATGCTTGGACAAAGAAAGACAGTTGCACAGTAGTTGAATTTACTGATTAGCGTTTCTTCTTGCTTCCCTTTGCACCACTGGATTTTGATGGAGTTGCAACCATGTACACAAACAAAACCACTACAGAGACCACAGAGATAAGGGGCCCGTATTTCACCAACAGTCTCTGCACAAGGGAAGTTTAGAGTAAACAGAAATATTAAATTTTCGATTGACACAAGTAGCCTCTGCTGTTCACTATAAAGCTGGAAAGATCTTGATACAGATACTTTTATGGGCTATACTACAAGAATAGTGGACAATTTATCGAGTGAACATACCTTAGCCTGTAAGATTTCAGATGCAACCGCATAACAATTCCATGCGAAAAGGAAAACAGCAAGATCGTTAATGAACAAAAAACAATGTAAACTGAACAATGAAAATGTTTAAATCTATCTATGTCAAAGCTTACCCACTCAAATTTCTTCTCAGGAGGCCTATCTGATAGAATATCAAGAGGCAGGATCGGAGTAGAGTATGCTTCCTAAAATATAGACAGTCAAATGACATTGACATTGCACAAAATTTGCAAAATGTCATTGATAATAAGAAAACATACACAGATGACTATGTGACAGTGCCAAACCTGTAAAGC
>CAIGRN010150206.1:0-10086 GCA_903798345.1 Fraxinus anomala
TACTTGTAATGAAATCGTTAGAATACTACCTTGAATAAAATTAAAAGCTACTCCTCATCCTATATAAACTATAGAGGACTTTCCCTTCGGTATTTTACACGATAGTAATAATTAATTAATTAATTATAATAGCCCATCTCGGGAATTGAGATTTGGGGTATTCCTTGTAGTCTTGCCGATTACGAGGGGATTATAATTCAAGTGATGCTATAACATCAGTTTATGTTAAATTATATATGAAAAATATGAAAATCATATATAATTAAACACCAACGCTAAATAACTTTGTAGGTCCATGCTTCCACGTTCTCATCTCAAATTCATCACATGATTTGTATCTAGTGATAGTTTAGTTATGCCATAAAGGCCAACCTCATAATATGTGACTAGTTTCACTGACCAAAAGTAAAATAAAATAAACTTAACAAGTGTGCCACCGTTCATTTATATTCTACATTGCAAAGTACATGATATTGCTAAAAATCATGTTGTCAAGAAAAAAATTAAAATTTACTAAAAATCATTGAGAAACGCTATGGGTACATAATTTTTATCTATAGGATTTTACATAACACTTACATAGAGTGGGGCGCATCCATAGGGGGACGCCTCCCCATGTGAGTGTTATGTGAACCATTATGGATAAAAATTATATATCACTAGACTTATCCAAAATGATTTATTTATGATGTGCTACTTACCTATATTCAGCTTATTCAAGGGCTCTACTAATGTGTTTGTAAACCTTAGATATTTACACTGCAAACAATAGGATATCTCAAGAAATAAGTAGAAAACTTGCATAGTTTACAAGCCTGATGGATATTCAAATATTTACAAGTCCATTTGTTTTATAATATAGAGTGATTCCAAAAGCATTTTGGGGATATATGACTAGCTGTGGATTCTGAGGAAGTTGAGAATAAGGTCATTCACCTGGGCAGGGAATTGCTCTTGAACAAAATGACACCCTTCTGGAATGAAATTTATCTCCAAGTTTGGCACAAATTTTTCACTTTTCCGCTCGTTATGTAATCTGCATTTTCATTAGAACTCAGGAAGTAATCTTTCTCGCCCATGATCAGCAGAGCCGGAACTTCAACTTTTGGATCTGGTTTATTAATATCTTCATGAAATGACCTAAAAAAGAATGAAATCGATATACTAACGTATTAATGCATCAATGAGATGTTACAGAATATACCTTAATCCTTAACTACAGGAGCAAATGTAATTTAATCAGAAAATAAGCAAATAACAAGGAAAAATAGTGGTTCACCCTCAATGTGAAGACTTCTTCCACTCGCCACCATAGAATTTCGTTATGTAAGTAATCCTTTACTTACGAGGGACTATTAGGTTGGTTTGCGCTCTAGGGGATAGATGTGTAGTATGTGTCAAACAAGAGACATGCTGCAACAAGACAAATTAGCTTACTAATGTAAGAGTAAAATTATCGTGCTTACCTATAAGGAACCTGCAATGCAGTTTGGAATCCCGATTTCTCATACAACATTCCATAGGTCGCAAGATCTTCCTCAGTGAACCAAGAGGGTAAAGGAGTGGACCAGTCCACAAGGTCCATAATCTCCTGGTCTTCACGAGCAATTGGTATTTCACTTCCAGAGAACAGGATATAAACTTTCCTTACTACAGTTTTCGCATCGAAACGACCAAAATCAGATTCAGCACGCCCAGGCTCCTGTGAGAAACACCAAGTGAAGTTAGAAGTAGCCAAATCAGGTCATCTAAAAACAGGCAAACAAAAAAAGCAACGTTGAACCTTCCATCTTGGCACGTAGAAGCCTTCAGGGAGGTGCGAAGTGAGAAAATGAGGAAGATAGAATGGCAGACTTAATGTCACGAACCCCGAGACCCTGTCCTGGTGGAGAACGACAAACATAGAAGCTACCATAGCTCAAAATCTTTAGCAATCAGACAAGCCTGCACGATTTTGCCCGTGGGTGTGGCAGAAAGAGAGAGGGAGGTAATTTTAGAGTGTGTATAATTTATTGATTCAGTTAAATGAGCTGATCCATTTATTATGTTTTGTACCAATATCATATCAATTATGTAAGAAACAGAAGAGAGTATTTCGTACAAGTAATCACGATCTGCTCATACTTTTGTCATTTGCAAAGTAAATGGATCGACAAATATATATATATATAAGGTGATATCAGTAAATACTGGCACCAATACTCTGATCTCCAATTTCTTTCTTTCTTTCTTTTTTTCCTAGGAAATGTTAATAAATAACTCTAATAACGTGCAAAACTACACGAGAAAACAGAATAACAGTACCATAGTGCTTTTGTACAGTCATATTACTATCGTTACAGCAGAAAAAAGACCTAACTGTAAAAATAGGCTTCCAATAAACTAATTAAATCGTTACTTTCTGTGAAGCGCATAATCTTGTCGGCGTATTTTTACTTTTAAACATGCAACAGTGGTGTATTATTAGATGTGCAAACTGGTGGGCCAAATTTGAGGAAACACAAGTAGCGGCATCCATCCTAATTCCTAAATGTGTTTGCAATATGACAATCTGTAGATGAATGTTAGAAACAAAGATAAAGAACGGTTTACCTTTTAATCAAAAGCACAAGTTTAAGACGTGGTTGAGTAAGAAAATCAAATTTGGTCATAAAAATACATATGATGGTGATGGAAAAAACGTTAAAACACGTGGTAGTATTAGTTAAAAGGATTGCCTGCATATACAATGGTCATCACAGAATGTTTAAGTCATGGTACTGTTAGCTTGAAAATAGTAATAAATAAAAAAGACTTATGTTGAACTTTCACAAGAGTTAGTCACTTAATATACTGTTGGAGTACGCAAACGTCGTCAATTCTATTGATTTGGGACATTTGAATTTATATTTTCATTTTTATGCTCTCTAAAATGGTACAGTTATTTGGTCCTTGTATTACATAGGGCTGTGTTCCGAGGAATGCCACTACAGAATTTGATTTATGTCGTATACAGGGTGATGTAACCATCCAATGTGTCACCACTAGACCCACAGCCACCGACATGGCGTTCCAGATCCTTGGAGGCAAAAGAGATCAGAGAAAACTAAGGACGCATAATTATTTCTGATTGAACGAAATAGTTACCACCAAAATCAACCACAATAGTTGCTGAGCTAGAAGATTCCGGCTCAAGCCATGAGAAGCCTGGAGCTCCAAAGAGGAGCCCGATCCCTCTCATTTTTTTGCCCCCAAGTTGCTTCACGGGGTGACATATGGACGTAAAAAAGGTGGCCCTTCACTGCACCAAGACACCCCAAGGATAGAAAACTAGACAAGGATGCTCGGATTCAGCTATACACAAAAGCCAAAATGGCATAAGAGCGGTAACCTGAGTCGAAAAGGCCAGGCACAATATACTACATCAAGAAGCTACACAACATTAGGATGCTATAGCTCAAGCCCATACGACCCAGAATTCCAGGAGATAGGATACAATTCTACCTATAGTATAGAAGGCAAAAAATAAAAAATAAAAAACTATCTTCTATATAATAATCGTCCAATCTATTCGCTCAAGGTATGACTTATAGATTACTGAAATTCGCAGGATTATGAACAGAAATACATTAAATTGATGAAAGCCGACAAAAACATTTTCACTGAAGAGATTCAACTTCATAAAATCATCAATAAGCAACAATAATATCAATTTTCATTTTGATGTTTACACCCACATTAAAAACTTGAACTTCAAGCAACAGCAGCAAGGACTTGACATCAAGGAGGTTAATCGTGTACCTTAGAGATGCTAAGAGCATAAAAAAGCGCTAGATCGTCACCAACAAGGTCTAAAAAGGTGGTCTTCTCGGGTTCGGGTGGCGGATCAGAAAGCCCATATCCTCTGTAATCCAGTGCAATGGCTCTGAAACCGGCATTTGCCGCTGCAATCATCTGGTGGCGCCACGAATACCATATTTCTGGAAACTCATGAAAGAAAACCACAGCCGGTGATTGTCCACTTCCAATCTCAGCCACGTGAAGTTTTAGCCCGTTCACTTCAACGTATTTGTGCTCTATTAGGTCCATGTTTTGACGTCCAGTGAGAAAAATGAGAAAAATTGCTTAAACTGATAAATTCAGGTGCAGCGCTGACTGTGTGTGAGGATAAACGGTGCACTCTACCACCTTCTATTTGCTTGCAAATCTAACTCATCTTCAGTTGGATACAATAATTTGCAAAAATTTGATTCACTTGCAAATAATTTGTCTACTTTCTTGAATATGATATGATAATGAATGATATCTACACCACAATAATACATATCATCTATCTTAAACAAAACACTTTTAAAAGGATAAATGAACTGATTTTACACTAAGCTATCCATTAGTGTGAAATTCAATGTCAGACGTATTACTCTTCACTGAAATTCGTAAGCAAATCGAAAATGAATTGAAGATGAATGACTCGCAATTAATTGAAATGAGATTACTTGGCTAAGCGTAATGCTGGTAAAGGCTTTATTTATTTATTTAATAAAATATTTTTATTGTTATGATGTATATATCCCCCACCTAACTTGATGAAAGATTCCATTTTGCTCCATAAGTTGTAAATTTTCGGGTAAAAGATGCACTGTTCCTCGAGGAACGTATACTTGCTAGTTTCACACTTGCTAATTCCATTTTGTGTATCCAAAATGGACTCTTGTTTGAAATCCTAAAAGTCGTTTCAACCTTATTTTAATCATTCTAATATTTTACCGACACCTATTTTAGTATATAATTTTTGCAGTCGAGATTTCATACCTTTCAAAAATGTACAGTAAGGTCTCAAACCAAATTCTTGCAGTTACGTTACAAACTTTTCAATAAATGTGACTCCAACATTTTACCTACACCCATTTTATTATATAATTTTGCAATAGCGATTTCAAACCTTTAAAAATGTACAGTAAGGTCTCAAACCTTTAGATTCTAACAATTACGTTACAAACTTTTCAATAAATATGCATATGAAGGATCTCTGAATGGATTCTATCCAAATGATCGTTCTACCGATGTTTGACGGGTAACAACTACAGTTTAAAGATTTGAAATCAAACTACACATCTTTTAAAGATCTGATATGTCTAATGGATATTGTACATTATTACTAGTTATTTTTGTTATTTTAATCAATACACAGTTATCCCTTGATTGATCCAACCAATAACCCTCTAACCCAATGCCTTGACCAGATAGATAATTGTTTAAACTTCCTCAACCATATGAAGCTTAAGATGTATGCCAATAACCGATGAGAGACCAAAAAAGGAAAAACAGAACAAAATGAACTTAGCAAAAGTGCTTGTGATGGCACCAATACTTTGAAGAACTGTTAAAGACATTTTACACGGTGAATCAATATTATTCACATCCGTACATTTCCCTCAAATCAACACAAAATAATGAGCAATAACCCTACATCAGAAACATTGGTAGCACCAATTCACCTAGATTCAAGAGAAAAAGTTTCGGAGTTCCTGAGGAATGATCTGCGCCACCAGATTTGGAATGCTTTACTGAGATTGGGGCATTCAGTACCATTCTTGGAGAAACACTGGAACCAATCCATAAACAGTGTATATTGTTCGCTCAAAGGGAGAGTAAGAAGTGCTTGACCCATCGCCTCCTCCAATGCCTTCATGTCTAACCCCTTTCTGCACCTCTGTAGCCAGCCAAAGTCCGATAGCATTGGTCTAAACCATACCCGAAGAATACCTAATCTTGTTTCTGACTGACAATGCAATTTCTGGGTGCCCATCGCGATAAACAACAGTGCCGACACACGGCTAAGCTCATACCTAATCATTGGAGATGCATTCTCATGAATCTTAAGCAGCTTCACTTGAGCTGCCCACATATCCACAAATTCCTCAGCCATTTGTTGATCGAGCAAGATGTCGACTAGCCAATTTATGTTGTCGACCTGCTTTGAGATGCGCTCTAACAAAGGCTTATCTTTCTCACTTTTTGTCGACTTTTCGCTAGGATCAGTGCCAGAGGCCTCCTCCTCAAACAGACTAACCAGTGAACTCAGACATGATTCACAAACAGCAAATATGTCCTCTTTATTCAGATCAGGGAAATCTTTCTCATAGACTGAGCTTTTGCACAGTAGACCTTTGACCAAAGACTTCAGCTCACTTCTAGCATTGGCATCGACACAGGTGGTTATCGACCAAACAAGTTGTTTAGCTAAAGTTTGTTGGGAACCAACGGAATCAAGGCTACAAAGTCTAGCTAAGATGTCTGTCGTAGTACCATCATCCAACTTAATTTTGGAAAACAAAATTCTCAGCTTCTCCTCTTCTTCCTCAGTCCAAGGCACTGCCTCAAGGTATTTCAAACATGAAGAAACACCCCTGCCAAACTTGATACCTTCTGATACCTAATAGTAAAAGCAATTGAGGCGGTTAGAATTCCTGATATTAAGGGCCTGTTTGTCTCCCTTTATTTGAAAACATTGTTTTCTACAGTAACATTCTCCACCACACATTCAAATAATAAAATATTCTACACACAAACCAATAAAATTTCTTAAAATTTTAACCACACATTCTCCAAAAAATACTATTTAAAAATTCATTCTTTCTCCCATAATAGGAGACAAACAGAGGTTAACTCTATAGAGCATAATTGGTAGAAACAACTGAGATATCTATTGTTTGAAGATTTCAAAAAATAATTCTACTTATAACTCACACGTGTAAAAAAAAATTATGTAGAAAAAGCAAAGACAAGCATAGGTTTATAATTTTGTTTTAACTATAGCAGATTGGATCTCTATGTATTACCCATATTAACAAAGATCGCTGCCTCGTCATAATACTTCTCTTTTTCCCTAGAAAGAATATGCAGACAGTGTTAAGTTGAAGTTATCATGTTATTACAGGATACTGAACATGTTAAGGAGACAGTATACTAGATCAAATAACTCCAACATCCCTTTCGGCGGGAACAAATTGAGCAAAATACATAAGTAAACAAAAGAAGGTAAAAAGATGACAGGGAAGTGTTAACACCATCCAGAAAGTCAAGAACTTGGTGTCATAAACCATTTTTATGAATTTCGAACACTTGCCCACATCATAGGTGGACAGAAAGCAATATAAACCAAGTCCAAAAGTTCACCAACACAATGGCAATTGCAATTTTAAATATTTAAATTGCTAGTTATAAAGATTTTATGCTTCACAAATACCTAAAACCATAATAGCAGTTTCTCTCGGTTTGGTGGTTGTACTTGTACAAGAGGTCAATCCACCAACCTGAAAAAGCTTGACAGTAAGAAAAAGTGAACTAAATGGATAGTTAGATACACGTCCTCTAATTTTTAGGCCACCTAAAATGTCATTGCTATCCCCCACCACAACCACTGTTGTATCGTCACGCACATTCTTTTAATAATTTCTTATAAAATCAAACACCCCTATCAATAAGAAACCACAAGATTTTATAATACTTCCTAATTTCTTTTGTCCAGTAATAAATATTTTCCAAAGTACAAGAATCGTCTGAGTCATAATTTTTTTCATCCCATAAATGACACTATTACAAGAGCAATTCACATTGATAACAAATCCTTGATACAAGATTTGCTACCTCAAACATCATTCTTCCCCCCAACCCCAACCCCATTCAGAAATTAAAGCAAACCAAGTTTATTTTCAAATCCAAGAATGTAAATTTATGTACACAAATCATTTTCCTTTTTATTTGTTGAATTAATTTCTATAGAAGCAACATCCTAAAAGTAATGTGATATATACTTCTTTCATCTCACATATAAATATCTGCGAACTTGAAAGATTCTGTAAACATATATTATCTGCATTTTAACAGAATGCAGATGCTATATTCCATGCAATTCAAGAAAATGTGGATTCTTTTATTTCCAAGAAGAAAGACACATACCTCAAGTATATCAATTGCGCGAAAAACCCCAATCTTGAGGAGCTTCTTTTCAATATCCTCATCCAACATGAGTTCAATTGTTTCACGAAAAACATTCAAGTTTTCCACATCAGCTACCTCAATCCTACACAGCCCGCTCAGATTCTTCCTATAATCAGTAATCAAATCCCCAAAAACCACGCTGTTCTCAATCAAAACTTCCGAGTTGAGTTCCAGAATCAAGGATCCCCCATTCTTCCCCTTCAGATTCAACCTCACATCGAAAATCCTCGAATGACCATCATCCTCTGCGTCAATTACAGGACTGCGTGAACCACTGGGTAGGGGCAGTTTAGGAGAATTAGAAGTTGTTTGGGTCTTTTTCAGGGGGGTTTCTGAATGCGGTTTGTCCGATATGGGAGAGACCCGACCTGGAGAGAGGATCCGGCGGGCGAGGGTCAACTTCCGGGCCTGAGGGGAGCTGGGGGTGGACTTGTTGGATAATGGTATCTCCGTCTTCTTACACGAAGACGAGTATGATCGAAAAGACTGAGAATGGGAGAGGGTAGAGGCACCAGGGTTGTCCGGACTAAATGGTGGAGTAGTGAAGGAGCAACACCATGACCGGCGGCTGTGCATCGGTGGTTCACGGCGGCGCTGCTGGTGGTGGGACTTAATTCGCGTGGAGTTGTACATTTCATGAAATCAGATTACATTTGGTAGATTGTAATCTGATAACTGATTGTTTAATTGTAACTGAAATTGGCAATCTTGAATTAATTTGGGGGATTTGATTTCTCTGGGTATATTTTGTTGGGAAACAAAGAGGGTGAAGAATCTGAGGAATTTTAGTGAGGAAAGAGCAGTTGCATAGCCCTGTTTGGTAATGATCAATTTTTAATCAAAATCAAAATCAAAATTAAAATCAAACCATCAATATTAATATTAATGATATATTCTATGATCTCACAACATTTTAATCACACATTTCAAAAAAAAATTCAAAATTTACTTAAAAAAATTAATTTTAATCATCACTAAATAAAAACAAAAAGGATAATAGTGGGGAAATAAGCTCACTTTTTTCTCTAAAGAAACAAAATGAATTTATTCCAAAGAAAAGGGGACAAAAGGATCCTGACTTTTGCATTTACTTGCAAACTTAAAGCACTTCTAATTTCGAAATGTTTTTAAAGAAAGTCACGTTGAACTAACTTATTCTAAAAAAATTTCTAACTTACAAAAGCACTTCACAAGATTACTAAGCACGTTCAAAAACTACTTTTGAATTTCAAAATCTCTTTTTGACTTTTCAAAAACCATACAAAACGGCCCAAACTAAAATCAAAGTAAACATCGAGTAAAAATCAAAATACAAATATATATAAAGATTTTTGTAAATTCTAATTTAAAGATACACTTGCATGTCACGTCTTTCTCTTCCTTTATACTGTCCAATCCTATTGTACAAGTTATTTTTCCTAAAGGACTTAATTGGTCATTCTTCATAGTTCAGGCACCTCTTAAATAATAGTTTGTTTTCTAGTTCGTTATTTTTCCCTGCCTTCCTCTATAAATGGAAACGACATTTGTACCTTCTGCTGATGAGCTTCAATAAAATTGAGATTGATTTTATACGTGAACCTGGTATCAGAGCAGTTGATTCTGGAATTCCAGAACCGCGAGTGACGAAGCCATTAAAGGAGGAGGATTAGTTTAAACTGAGCTGCCATGGCTGGAAATCGAATCGATGATCTCCTTCCTGCAGATATGAGGGGCGAACGGATGAATCAGGGAAATGGAGGGCAGAGTGATGTAAATACCTCAGATCCGCTATTTCTTCATAGCTCAGATCATCCAGGAATGACATTGGTTACAGCTCCTCTANATGAGGGGCGAACGGATGAATCAGGAAAATGGAGGGCAGAGTGATGTAAATACCTCAGATCCGCTATTTCTTCATAGCTCAGATCATCCAGGAATGACATTGGTTACAGCTCCTCTAACTGGTAAGAATTTCTTGGCATGGAGTAGATCGGTGAAAATTGCTCTTGGAGCTAAGGTGAAATTAGGGCTTATTGATGGTAGTGTGGAAATACCTGAGAAAAATTCACCTAATTATGATAAATGGTTGAGAGTTAACTACATGATAACTTCGTGGTTACT
>CAIGRN010150207.1:0-15932 GCA_903798345.1 Fraxinus anomala
TTTGGCTTGGGTACATTTCAGAAAGGAACGCTTTTCAGAATAAAGGAAATCAAAGTTGCAACCACGAGGGGATGGTCCATTTCAAGTTTTGCAGAAAGTCAACGATAATGCATACAAATTGAATCTTCCAGGTGAGTATAATGTTTCAACAACTTCTAATGTGTCTGACCTCTCTCTTTTCAATGCAGGTACAAATTCGAAGACGAATTCTTTTGAAGCGGGAGGGGATGATATGACCCAAGAGTCGAGCCCGACGAAGCCGAGCTCAGGACGAAACCCGTTGAATATCGAAAGAGGCCCGATGATGCGTTCTAGAGCAAATCAAGTGAAGAGGCAATGCGATTGCTTGCTCAAGCTACGGTGGACGAAATGACGTTCTTGACGGCTAAAGGAACAAGTTTCATGAAGAGCTCGAGGGCCGAAAAATATTGGAGTAATTTGATTCGAGCCACGAAAGAAGAGGGAGAATTTTATAACTATGCGACCGCATAGTTATAAAAACCATAAGGTCGCATGGTGATATACCGCACGTAGCTTGGGATTTTTTGAGGCTTCTATGCGATCGCATAGAAAAAATTAGGCAGATTTTTTTCCTTTTACGAGAATTTCCTTATTTTACTAGAATTTTATTTTATTGCCATCTTTTATAATCTTGGCAAGTAATTTCCGATTTTAATTAGAATTTAGGGTTTTCCTATAAATACTTCATAATTATTCATTGTATGGACCTTTTGACAAATTATTATTGAGATATATTCGAGAGGCTATTGTGCTTTTCAACTTCTTTCTTCTTAGAACAATCTGAACTTATCAAGAGGATTCTTGTGGCGTTCAACATCGGGTGCGGATCACGCGTTGTGTAATCAATAGGTCGTTCAAACTCCGTTTTTGTTTGGTTGCTTGGTTCATTAATTCTTGGTTCAAACTCAAAATCGGGATTATCATTTGGGCTTTTTTGAGATCTTCAATTGTGTTGTGGGTTGTGTAGTGTTCGTTGCTACGTGGTTCTTATCATTATGTTTCAAATTTTAAAAACCGCAAAAACCCAAATAGAATGGCACTTTTTTTAATTAAAATTTTTTTTAATTAAATTATAAATTATCGTATATAAATTTTATTAAAATATAGTTTTTAGAATTTAAAGTATATTTTCTTGGAGGGTACAAATTTAATTAACCTAACTCATGCATAACAAACAAGTTAGTAAGTCATTGTCATTAATATTTAGTTGGACCTCCGTTTAAAAAAAAAAATTAGGCCCACAATTACAAAATGAATTGAAAGTGAAATTTTGAATGTTGCCCAGCCATGTATGCAATTATGCCTTTGCAAAAACATAAGTAAACAAAAGTTACCAAGCCCTAGCTCCTTCTATCCCGCAGCGCCGATGCACACCACACAGTGCCAACTTGACGTTTATGACCTGCTGCTGTTGACGCTGTTTCTCCACCACTGCCTACCGCTACTAACTGTGATTCTGAATGTGAACTTCATTTTCCTTATGTATTGAAGTAATTTTTCATAATTTGTTTATACAAGAGAAATTAAAAATCACGATCAAAACCCTTAGGGCCTGTTCTTTTTACCATTTTCAAACTGTTTTCTGTTTTTGATTTTTCAAAACAGTGAAAACGCATTTTGAAAACAAGTTTAAAATTTACAAAGAAAACCCAAAACGACAAATGTTTTCAGTTATAATGAAGACAAAATTTTCAAAATGCGTTTGGGGTAAATGTAAAAAAGAACACATTTTTCAACAATCTCAAAAGGGGCACTCAAAACACAAAATTGAAATACAAAGAGAACAATCCTTTAATTTTTTTTCTCTAGAAACGTAAAAGAAGACACCTTTTCTTTGTGTATCGAAACAATTTTTCATAATTTGTTTATATAAGAGAGATTAAAAATCGAAATCAAAACCCTTAATTTTTTCTATCTAGAAACGTAAAAGAAGACTTAGAATTGATTTGAGCAGAGAATTTTGAATGAATTTCTCTTTCCGTTTCCTTTTCCCTTAATTTTGAATGATTTGACCAATCCCATGTTTGACGTATTAGTTTGGTGGAATTTGAATGCGCACAAGTACAAAATGTCTCTAATATTGCCAAAGATGGATTAGCAATTCAAATATCTATGGTGGTTTCAGAGTCTGCATTTTCCACGAGTGGTCGGATTCTTGACTCCTTTAAGAGTTCATTGAGTGGAAAAATGGTTGAGACGTTAATATGTACGAAGAATTGGTTGCATAGTAGCAATGAACTTATAGTGCTTCGTCAATATTTGAATGAGGTAGAAGTATTAGATGACTCTGAGAAAGCTATGGAATGTGACATTTATTTTCTATTATCAATTTTGATATTTTATGCATATTGATTCTTAGTTGCTTGTTAATATCATTAACATGGAAAATTGTCTCTAAAATTGCCAAAGATCTATTAGCAATTCAAATATCTACGGTCGCTTCAGAGTCGGCATTTTCCACGAGTTGTCAGATTCTTGATTCCTTTAAGAATTCATTGAGTGGAAAAATGGTTGAGGCCTTAATATGCACGAAGAATTGGTTGCATAGCAGCAATGAACCTATAGTGGTTCGTCAATATTTGGATGAGGTAGAAACATTGGATGACTCTGAGAAAGCTGTTGAATGTGACATTTGTTTTCTATTATCAATTTTGATATTTTATGCATATTTTTTCTTAGTTGCTTGTTAATATCATTAATAAGGACTAATAAATATTTTGATATTTGCATATCATACAGATGTCGAATCATGTGTTACAACAGAAGATATTGATCCCTTTTTTTTATTATCAAATGAGAGATTAGTACTCTTGTACTTATTCTTATATTACTGCTTGTAAAATCTGGAATGTTTGTTGTTAGATGCTAATTTGATACTATTTTTTTATCTTCTCGTCTACATATTAGACAAATATGAATGTAATTTAACATTAGTAGTTCTTGTTTAAATGTACATGTGAACTTGTTTTAAACATATAACTATAATGTCGATGGGTAAACCGTGGATTAAAACCGAACCAAACCGCAAATAATGGTTTGGTTTGGAAAAATTTCAAACCGCATGAAATGGTTTGAGTTGAAAATATAAGACAAACCGTCCAAATTGAATCGTGCTCATCCTTAGCTAGAATGTCTAAAGTTCCATATGTAAATGCTATTGGTTTTGTTATGTATTTGATGATTTGTACCAGACCTGATCTTGCATTTAGTATTAGTACATTTAGCAGATTTATGAGCAACCTTGGGGAAGAACATTGGAATGCCTTAAAATGGTCATTTGGATATCTTAAAGGCGCGCCTAATTTAATTTTAATTTTTAAATCAAGTAAAAATGGTGTTACTTTAAAAGGATATACTGATTCTGATTTTGTAGGAGATGGAGATAATAGGAGATCAATTTCATCATATTTTTATACCTTATGTGGTACACCTATTAACTGGAAATTTCAACTTTAGAAAGTTGTTGCTCTACCTTCTACAGAAGCAGAATATATTGCTGCTACTGATACTGTAAAAAAAGGAAATGTGGTTAAATGGTTTATTATCTGAACTTAGTTTTGCTGATAATCATGCTACGTTGCTGATAATAGTTAGTCTCTGTATAGTGATATTCTAAGTGAATATTCGAGAGAAAGTTTTTGCTCTTTCATGTTGCTATTTCTAAGGTTTTGAGGTGATTCTTTCGTGAATCTTGCATATCAATAGTTGTATATAGAGAGATAAGTGTTATGTTCCGTACTCAGTGATTTGGCTGTACATTTTGTAACATTTGTTGCCATTTTGGGCTATATAGTGAAATCGAGCACAGATCCAATCTATTAGATGTTCAACGGGAGATGTAGGCGTTAGAAGTAGTTATCAAACATCCGGAGTTTAGGCCAAAAGAAATCACTTGTGTTTTCTTTATTTTTTGCACTTTATTTTCTGAGAAGATCATCATATCACTGTTTCTCGATTTAATATTGTGTGTTCCTGGCCTTACAATACTCTCAACATTTTTATGTACTCATGGCTTTTTCCATAATTATTAGCTTGACTTACTCTAATTAAGGCGCGAGTGCACTATCAAGTAAAATAAATTCAAAGAAGCTTTCATTCTATCCGTAATTATATCCACTTGACTCTTCACGTTTTTGTCTTACCCCGTAGGAAATTGAACAAGTAGAATTGGGTTAAATTGGTTGTTTTGTTATTCTAATTAATCTTCCACTTAACCTCGCAATTTCTTCAACAAATTCTTGATGAACAAATCATAGGTGTAATTTGAGTGTCAATAAATATTGAACTTAGATCTAAACTATTCAGTAGAAAATATCAAAGGGAACTCATATGCTTGAATAGGGTGACACTTTCTGAATGCTAATACATGTTCACAACTTCGTTAACTCTGAGTTCCTAACTACTGAGATATTTAAACACATTAGTTTATCACAGAACATCAAAGATGCGCGAGCTCACGAATAGGAACCACTGTTCCATCAAGGATTTAAGTAATCCTTAAAACAATCATATAAAGAAGTTCTTAAAGTCGTACAGCAGAATTAAACTTTATACAATGGTCTTATCCAATACACATTCAGCTCCTATTCGATTTCCTTTAAAAAAAAAATTATTACTCATATTCATTTTTATCTACATATTCATACAATAAAATATTTTCCATGTAAATTCAAAACTTTTTTAACCACACATTTTTCAAAAAATTATTATCCAAAAAATCATTTTTACACAATAATGACCATCAAATAGAGGCTCAGTAGTAATAGTATCACTGCAGCCTATAGAAACCATCCACCTCAATTGGTAGACGAGTAAACCCCACGACCATATTTGAACAAAGTGTCAACTTCTGTTCACTGATATAGGGCTAAACAATTCTCGATCGAAATGCAAGTTTTGTTTGTCTATGCTATTCTTTGCTAACACCCACCTCATATCATTACGAAGTGATCAACACTTAAATCGTATACTCAACTAAACAAAATAAATGCAACAATGAGTTAGAACAGAATAATATTTATTATATGTTAAACAACGTGTATATTTATATATGTATAATCCTAATATTTTTGGACATATATCCACTAGGTAGAGCTGCTTTTGAGGACCTTCCTACTGCTACATCTATCGACAATGGGACTAATGTACCACTGTCCAAGTCACAATACTTTTATTCTTGACACTATTTGCTTTATATTGAAACCGAAAGAAAAATTAAGATATTGTCTTTGTTATTAATACGAAAATATTCAAACCCTATCTGCTCTTCTAAGCTTCATCAATGGTATGTCAACATTGATAATAGTATTTTACACATTTATCTAAATTTTTAAATCTATTTAATGTTTGATTATTTGGGGCAGGTTTTTACTCATACTAGTGTATATATTGTTTTTGTAGGAGAAAACCTCTATTTGAAGATGATTGACACAAAATGAAAGAATTTTAAGCATAAAAGGACGAAAATAATCCAAACGAATAACTTACCTGTGGAGCATGTGAAGAAATTAGAGCAAATATATTTTAGTACAACTATTTTCACAAGAAAAATGATACACCGTTTGAAAAGTAATTGAATTTGAAATTCAACACAAAAAAATGAATTGCAATTCGGAGTTTGGATCAAAGGTCATGAGTATTTGAATTTTAGGGACAAAAACAAATCAGAGGACTGGGACCAACTGCACAAATCCGGAAAATTGTAGACCGCGACAGTAGTAAAGGGAACTATGTCCACAATTAGGGTTGGACAAAACTCTCGAACCGGAACTGAATCAAAGTGAATCGAATCGAGCGGTTCTTCATAAATTAAATACCCGAATGGGTATCTGAATCGAGAACCGACGGGTTGGGTTCTGTTCGGTTCGGTTCTCGGTTCTAGATTCAGAACCGAATAAGAATCGAATTTAAATAATTTTTTATATTGAATTAATTAAATTATTTTATTTTTTCTAAACGAATTAGTAAATTAACTAATTCAGTGATTAATACTCTAACTCCCAAGATAAGCCCATGCCTAGCTAGCCCAGCCCAACCCAACCCAACCCAACCCAACCCAATTTCTAAATTCAATTTTTTGTTTTAATTTTTTGGCCCAATTATTAATTTCATTCTTTGTCCAAGATCTATGCATTTTTAAGTTTTTATATTTCTTTTTTCAATTATTAATTATGTTTTTCAATTATATTTGTAGAGTTTCGTACTATGACAAGTCAATCAATTGATGATTAAATCAAATAATTGGTAATTATTAGCAATATTTAAAAATATTTTGATTTTTATAACTTTTAATTTATATATATATTTTTAATGTAGACTGCTTGAAATAAAGGAACTATTGATATGGATCATCGATATTTTAGTATTAGTACCAACTTTTTGGTATTTGTATACATTGGTGAATTAATCTTAATGGACAACTTGTCATTTATATGTTTTTAAATTGAACTACGTTAATTTGTAAAAGTTATGAATGAACATGACATTAGTTGTATTTATGTAGTGTTGTTGTAAATGTTAAAAATTTTAATTATTGTACAAAATCGAAAAGAACCAAACGGAACTGAACCCGGATGATTCCATAATTATATTTGGACCCGACGGTTCCATTTATTAAATACCCGAAAATTTTTGTTCGATTCGATTCTAAAGATAATCGAACCGAATCGGACCATATCCAACCCTATTCGCAATGGGGGGATTGTTGGGACCTATTCGCTACAGTCCGATTGTAGTTAAGAAAACGGAATCACTAGTGAAACCATTTCAAATAGTGATTTTGATTTGACGAAATTGCATCCCATGTCACTTTTTGAATTTTCATTTACAAAAATGTCACATTTTAATAATATTTGCAAGAATGTCACTTTACCCCTCTAAAAATATTAATACCATGAATGTCCTTAATTAAATCTGATTTTACTAGATAAAAAAATAATACAAAAAGTGGAAAAATTTCACTCTCATCCATCCCCACTTTTTAAACCCAATACCTTGAGCCCACCATAGATCACAAACCCACTACATTTTTCTTCTTTCTCACAAAATTTCTCACTTCCCTCCTTTTTCAACATTAAATGGAGGCAGACATGGTAGAATCCTCCAAAAGAATTTAAAGTCCGTCTCATGCTTTCAAGGCTATATAATACAAGAGTTAAATTGTGACTCCTCCAAAAGAATTCTACGTATAAAATGATATGGAAGTGATATTTTGTCCAGTTGGAAATTCATGTAATGGCTCGCCAACATTTAGTGGATTCCAAGTAAATTCATCATTATTGGGTGATATCTTTATAGTCATTTTAACATTCCCTTCGAATATTGTCATAGAATTATTGGATACTATTTTTTAGCAGGATTTTACTACATTTTAACAGATTTAGCTTGAGTTCGTTGATCCTTCGAGCTCATCAAAGGTTATGCCGATCTCATCTTTGGATCTAAGAAGTGATTTTGAAGTACAATCTTCTTTTGAATGGGAAAAGAATGTGAATCTTCTTTAACTTGTAATTTGTCATATTTTTAAGGTTTTTGTATTGTGTTGTGAATATGGTTTTGAGTTTATATCAAGTTAGTCTAATTTTTTTTTGATGCAATGTGTTTAAATTTGAGGATTCAAATATCTTACTCATGTTAGCATATAGAAAGTTCATATGTAGTTCTTATGAAACTCATCTATCGAGATAAACTGTCAGTCTTCACAGTTATGTTTTGGAATTCTCGACAATTGGTTCTTGTTTGTCGACAGTTATGATACAATGTCAAACTTATTCTAGTTGGGTGTGTAGCTTGATTGTGTAATTATTATTATTTATGTATTGTAATGATGGTCGAGGTTAGTTATATTCAACAAAGTATATAAAGTGACTAGCATTAAATTTTTATAATAAGTTTGTTTGCCGTAAGTGAATTACAAAGTATATAAAGTGACTTGGATTAAAGGGTTATGAAATGTTTGGGTGATACATACATATTAATTGTAAATAGGCACTATTTCATATCTAATTGTAATCCATGAGTACAACAAATTTAAGAGATCAACTTTCAATATTTGGACGATACATAGACATTAAATGCAAATAGGCACTACTTCATATTTAATTGTAATTCATGAGTACAACAAATGAAGGGTTCAACTTTCGAAGGAAGAACATGCAATTTGTTTGGGTAAAGTGACACCTACTATGATAAGACATCACATCAATGTCACTCAACCATTAACTTAAGTATTCGATGATGTTTTCGACATGGTACCGTACGAAGATGAAGCCTAGAATAATGCTTTGATTCTAAACGTTCCACCTCCCGAGGTCATTGTCATAAGTTCAGATGAGGAGGAGGAATGAAGTGGTAGTGAAGAGTCATAGATTGACGACCCATGAAATGGGTAATATCCGTTTCAACCTATCGACATTATATCCCTTTTGTTTTGCTATGAAAAAAATCTGTTTAATTTGTAGCGTAAAAATCTCCGCGTCATGATAAATTGTTATTCCCTAGTTTTAATTTTGTCTACTTAACTATTACTTGGAACAAACAATCGAGAATTCCAGAGTGTTTCTGTCGAACCCGATATTTTTTAACTTGTTGGCTAATGAATGGATATGTTTCGAAGTGTTCAAAATTTTCATTCTGGCATGAATTTAAACTACAACAATAATAACACTAAATGGATAATATAACATGAAAAACGATAGTCATCATTGTCGTGTACAAATACAATCCAAATCTTCCTCGTGCGACACAATGAGTCTCATGTTATCATTCATACTTGAAAATATGATATAGCAATATAAGCATTTAGTAAATGTCAGAATCAGAATTTCATCTATTGGATTCAACAGAATGTAGTCGACAATTCAACTATCGCATTTTACATACTATTATAAAAAAAAATACATTCTTCATAGCATTAATTGTGTTAATTAATGCTCAACTACCAAATGACAAAAACTTAACAAATCATTGAACATACTTTATTTAATAGGAAATGTTTCCACAACATTTTATGGGGAACATTATCTACATTAAAAAAATATATGCAAATCCAAACCTAATAAATGTATAATAATTTACGAAATTAAAAATCAAGATGAGCTTGTTGTCTTTAACAATTGAAAAATACTAAGTTAGAAGATAAAAAAAATTTAAACATTTTGTAAATGCAAATCTCTCAAAAATGGAAGATGAATCAAAGACTACTTTCTTCTTGATACATGAATAGAAGTGAGGAAGACAAAGTTGGAACTTTTTAGGATAGAAAATCTCATTTTCACACTCAGAACTTGTTTGATCCCTATTTTCGATATAGAATGCATTTTGAAATAGTGAATTAAGGGATGATATTTGTTTAAAAATTAAGAAAAAGTTTTGAGTTTGTATGTAATATTATTTTCTTGAAAAATATTTGGCTAAAAAGAAGAGAGAGAAAAATATGTTTTGAAAAAAAAAAAAGGGATCAAACAAAGACTCGACCAAAGTAATGAACGATTTTTTTTTTAATAACAATTCTAGTACCTATTATATAATACATATAGTAATGGGTGGTTAATAGTACACTAGTCAAGTGATCATATCATTGCATTAAATGGATTAAATGAATGTATTAATGGGCATTAAATGCTCCCAAAAAAGGTATATTCAAGGGTGATTCGGATTTTTCACACAAAAAAGTGACACTTTGAGCAACATTTGTAAAAATGACAAATTTTTGTACATTTTCAAATTTTGTGACATCTATGAAAATATTCGATTTTGACCTAAAACTCAGGATTTTTGGGAGAATATCATAGCACAGCTTACAATGCACATTAAGAATTCTAAATAGGCTTATTATAGGTCAAAGAAGGGGAGGAAAAGAGGAAAAATACATCTTAGAGACAAAATCAAACACAAGGAAACATATATCTTGGAGATTAAATCACATAGACAAAAAAATCTATCTTTTATGAGAAATCATAGAGAGAAGACAAGAAATTAATGAGAACTTCATGCATGAAGATGTCAAGGCTCTTGGAATTGATGATGATCGAAGAAATTCACCCTATTTTCTTGTACTTAAATTTATCGATTGATGCTATATCAAATTCTTTGTGCATTGATTCTTTCATCATGTTTCTTTGCTATATTATTTGTTAGGATGGAGAATGTAGCTAATTGAAGGAATTCATGTTTTTAATTCAATATTTTGAGTTTTAAAACAAAAAATTAATCGATCTGTAATAGTTAGAGTTAGTTTAGTTAAGATTAAATCTTTAAACAATCCCCGTGGTATAATATTCTACTAGCTACTTTATTATTTGTAAACAATACCTTCCTTTTGCAGGATAATTCTGACAAGAAGTTTTTAACGCCATTGCTAGTGATTAATTCCTTCGATTTTTTTTCATATTAGCTTAACATTTTTTTTCTTTTCCAGACGATTTACTCACTTTTCTCTGTTTCATTTACCGTCAAGAAACAAAGAGAGGCAAGAGACATACAACAACATGAGATGGTAGACAATGAAAATAATGTCAATCATGTCATTCATGAAGCAGATCTACCGTGTACAAATCCACTGTTGATTGTTCCTCACACAATTGTGGCACCAGAGGTAGAGATCAATGAGGACGATACACTTTTTTGAACCGTACAGAGAATATACCGTGTACAAATATATGTTGATCAAGGAATTGCTGAAATGACATTTTTGAAAAGTTAAATCAACCTCAAGCTTTTATCAAACTTTAATCAGTTTAAATCCTTGCAAGAATTTGATCGAAGATTTTTATAATGAAATTTCAAAGATTCATAAATGTTCTACTTTCTAGGCAAAACTCTCACTATGCAAAATGCAGTGCACACAAAAGCTAATCGAGATTATGCAAGATGTGACCACATACAAAATAAAATCAAAATCATGCAAAATGCACAAAAAAGAAAAAAAAATATATAAAAAAAACATTTATATAGATAATTCAAAGTGTATAAATGGAGTTCAGCTCAATGCAAGGAGCAGATCCCCAAGGCCTTTCTAAGTGATTCAAAACTAGACATGTCTATGGGCCTTTGTGAACAAATCAACCAATTGATATTCAATTTGCACATGAACACTTTGGTTTCCACCTAGTATCCAATGAAGTGATATCTAATGTATATGTGATTTGTCCTAAAGTGTTGTATAAGATTCTTTATGTAACGACCCAAATCTTAGGATTTCGATTTATTGCAAAAATGTACTTCTCAGGTCTTCAAAATTCGAGTTAGATTAATTTTTTCTTATTTCATTTTTATTTCGTAGAAACCCTTATGTTCTATTAAAAGTTCCAATAACTAATGGAAACAAATGATTTTAAGTTAATTAGTTTTGGTTTGTTGAATAAATAAAACTATGGAAATGGAGGCTAGCTTACATTAATGGAGTTCAACTGTGCAACGCGCTACCTAACAATCGAGCTTAGTTGGAACATTTTTCGAGTTTAGAATTCTATGAAACTTTAAAATATTTCATAAACTCATTCGAGTATAATATAGTAAAGTTCTAGAATTTTCTAACATCATTTAGGCACTCGAATACATGTCAAAAGTTGTTCTCGAGTACATTGAACACGTCACATAGAAAAGAGCATAACTCATCTTATTGACCTTCAAATGACTTGATTCTAAAGCCAAAAGACAAAGGACTCATAGGGATTTCAATTCCCACTGATCTCATTCAAAAACATAGAATCTAGTTCGCGGTAACAATTTGAAAATCAAATAGAAAGTTGAAATTTATACTTTAAATTTTTACAATTCTAAATCTACAAACCCAGTCACATTTTTATATCAAAACTTATGCTAACACGTCATACTAAAATAATTTAAGGAATATCAAATCATGTAATCATATGAAAATCTAATTTATGCCCTAAATAAAGAACAAAGTCAAACACAAATAGTTTTGTAAATCAATTATCTTAGTCTTAACATTAAAACACATGTTTNACCTTGGTATTTGATTTGATCTCCCTCCCCTTGGCTTCTCACAACCCATGCAATCTCCATCCATCAACGATTCCTTCTCACTTTGAAAATTTTCATAAAGTAGGAGCAAGCATAAAGCCCCGTAAAATTTCATATGTGCAATTCCCTTTGATCAAATATGTATTTTCATATGTAAAATATTAAAACTTCATTCTATAGAAATTTTCATGTAGTTAGATTATCAGTGAAATCATTGATTCCAAAGAATTCCTTAGGACCGTATAAACTGATTATGACCATAAAACTTTAACATTTACGGTTTATAACTTGCAATTAAATTTCTACACATAAAATATACATACATAAAATATACATAGACATTCATGGTGAAAATCAACCAGCACCACCGACCTTTATTCTTGATTTGAAAGTGAAAATTAATTTTCCTTAAATAACCAAACTTGTAGCAATAAAATTCTTATTTTCCCTTCTTGCAATAAGTTAAAACTAACACAATTTGAGAGGGGAAAAAAAAGTGAAATTCAGATTTCAGTAGAGATGGTGTGACATTCATATTCTTGCAACGTCATTTTTTAGTGAAAAAATAAATGGGAGGGTTATCTAAGTATAAACTTTGTTAAATTGAGCCTTATGATGTTAATTTGAAGAGCTTTAAACCCAAAAATAATTTTTTTATAAATCTTTTTATAAAAACATCTACATGGTGACTCAAACTTGGTTGTAATCTTGGATAAGTATGTAGATGACAATTGTTCTAAGAGAATTATAAATTAGGACCTTACATCACTCACACCTTAAAAGAATTTCGTGCTCGAAATTACCTCTACTTAAGCAAACAGTGCTCGATACTTGACTTTATTTTTTGTTTCTTTTTCCCATGTAACCGCTTCTATTCCATGATATCGCCGTTGAATCTTGTAAAGCGAAATTTGTTTAGTCCTTAACTTTTGTACCTTTTTGTCCATAATAAAAGGCGAAACTTCTTTATAAGACAAGTCCTTTTGAACATCCAATATCTAATAATTCATCACATGACTTGGTTCATGCTAATACATCGTGATTATAGAAATGTGAAAAATATTATGTACAATTGAAAGTTTGGATGATAGGATAATTGATATACTACATTACCACCCTTGTCAAGGGTTTCAAAATGTCCTATATAGTAGGTCTTAGCTTGCCCTTCTTACCGAACCTTAATACACCTTCATCGGTGCCACCTTTAAGAGTACCTTTTCACCAACTTCAAAATCCATATCTTTTCTGTTGTCTGCATAACTCTTTTGTCGATTTTGAGCTGCCTTTATACAATTTCTAATCTTACCTATAACCAAAATTGTTCGCTCAATGATTTCTGGACCTATAATCCTCTTTGCACCAACGTCATCCCAATGAACCTGTCATTTGCATCGTGTGCCATAGAGAGCCTCTTACAATGACATCTCGATGGTAGATTGGAACTTGTTGTTATAGGTAAACTCTACCAAGGATAAGTACGACTCCCAACTTCGTCTTAAATCCAAAACACAAGTTCGCGATATATCATACAATATCTAAATAGTCCTCTCACATTGACCATCTAATTGATGATAGTTTTACTACAAACTTTGTACATAGACAGGATTCTAGCAAGCTTTGCTATGCAGGATTCCAAAAAAGGCTACTAAACTTTTAGGAGTAGAATCCACCTCTCTAAGGGACAGTCGCTAAAGACTCCTAAAGAGGTAGAGCATGTGAGTTGGATACCCTATGAATCTGCTATGGGTAGTCTCATGTATGCCATGCTAAGAACCAGGCTAGATATTTGTTATGCTGCTCAGATAGTCAACTCCAGTCTAACCTTAGATCAGAACATCGGTAGTAATTAAGCATATCTTCAAGTATCCTAGGAGGATGAAAAACCAATATGCTTGCATAGTTAGTGTCGGAGTTGGATCTTATAGAGTACATTGACTAAAATTTTCGATCAGATGTGGATTCTAATGTAAGACAATTGACGTTAGAGTTTGAAAAAGAATTGGACCGGAAATTAGAAAAACGAGCTGTCTCAACGGACATAACTTTTTGCATCAGTGTCAGAATTTCTATTATAATATGTTTTCGAAAACTTCTCTTAGAGCTCTATAACGTCCCAACCAAAAATCCCCGATTGATGTTATTTTCAGTCTCAAATTTGCAGTTTAAGACAATTTACAGGACGATTGAAGTTTTTACGTTTGAATTATTTTAATTAAGTGGATGTTTATTTTGGTCTTTTTGCTTAAATTAGGGTTTGGGAAGGCTATTTAAACGTTCCTTGTTTTCTTGAATAATACAATTCCATTTTTTAAGGTTATTTTCTTGAGATTTACAACTTTCTTTTGTTGAGGATTACACTAGTAAACCCTAGAACTTCCGTTCTACGTCAGGTTATAGGAAATCTAAGAAATTTTAAGCAATCAAGTAAAGCCGACTCCACCATGGAGGCTGAATATCGCAGCCTGTGAAGCAACAACAAAAACTGTTTGGCTTCAAGAAATTTCTCTTAGATCTAGAGGTGATACATGCGGTAGCTAAATAGGCTTAATATTTTCACCGAAGACGGAAACACATAGAGCGAAAATATCATCTAGTGAGGGATTTTTCATCATGGTGATGTGCTAATATGCAAGATAACATCTGCTAAAAATCTTGCTAAGCTCTTTACTAAAGCTTACCAGCTAGAAGTCTCGAGGCATGTATGGAGAACGTGGACATGCTTATCATGTCCCATTTACTCCAGGGCAAATGGGAGATTTATTAGATCATATATGCCCAATGAATAAATTTTTATTTATGACATTCTAAAATAAAATAATGAATTATTATTTTGAGCTTGTGTTTATTCGTAAAATGTTTTGGTATTATAAATTGAGTTTTTTAAGTTGTTAAATACAGAAAGATTCGATTTATAATTCAATATAAAATCTACTGATCCCCATTCAGTAAATAAAGATGAATACTTTACTTTGATAAGATTGTCCTAACTTTATTCTAGTCTATCTTTGACTTTGACAATAAGGTCGTAAGTACATTTGGATGCATTGTACTAGATCATGTGGAATTTGATTTATGGTATTGACCATGTAAATTTAATTCACTCGACGATCATGCATAAGACCTTAATTCTAAGTGGGTAATAAACTCCGGTTAGTAATCTAAAAGTTCTTTGAGGTATCAGTTGGTAAGATCGAATTACTAATCAATATCTCGATAAATTGGGAGTTAAGATAAAATAACGAGGAACATATATTCACAAAATGGAATTCATCACCTATTTAATAGGCACAGTAATTATCCCAATGGAATTTCTAATGGACAGTTAAATTTGAGATCAGTAATTCGACTTTGATTGTTGAATTATAATTGTGATGTGATCACAAGAAGTGTCAGATAGGAAATAAGATTTGATAATTTATGTATATTTGGATAAAGATTTTTTTGGTCAATTTTAACCTTGTTCTAAATATACTAAATGATCGACAAGGATAATACGTAAGAACGACAAGTCGAATCATATAGCTATTGATTATTTGGCTTCGGTAATTTCAATTAAGTTGAGAGTGCAATTTTGTTCTTTTAATAGAATAGAACAAAATTAATAAATTATTTTGATTGGTCAAGAGTTGAACAAGTCAAAATTGACATACTGGAGCTTAGCTTAGTTGGGTCCAATCAGGTCTCTTTGGTGGCTGAATAATGTGAACTAAGATAAATTATAAGAGTTATGATTTATCAAGAATTGTAGTAGGGATAATTGCAGCAATTGTCTCAAACCTTTCAAAAATATGCACCGGAGGTCCAAATGGGGTTTTCGTCCGTTTGACCGCTAGTTGACCCAGAATAGTAAACTTTGACCAATTTTGACCAAACTAGAAGGAGCAAAATTGTAACTTGACATTTTAATCCCATAAAACAATTAAAAT
>CAIGRN010150216.1:0-17386 GCA_903798345.1 Fraxinus anomala
ATAAGGGTCTAGTAGAAAAAAAAATCTGTCTACGGTCGTCCCAGAGTCTAGGCCCGACGTCCGGGCTACCCGGCCCGAACATCCAGGAGTCTCACCGTATTTGTCCGGATGCATCCGGACGGACCCCCGGACGTCCATGTCGGATGGATCCGAACGACCCAGACGATCAGGCCTTCTGGGTTTACCGATTTTAGATGATTGTAAATTTGTCTAAATTATACATGCAGATAAATTTTTTTCTCGTTTTTGTTAAACAGAATTATAGATTCATTTAAGATCGTAAAATTTTCATATACCAATGTTGAAATAAGATTTAAAGATTAAAATAATTTACTAATTTAATCGAAACGAATTTAAAAATATGTAAATATACTTACCGATTTCACTGATAGCTGTGAATAATATTTCCTTGTTGAGTGTTTGATAAATTTATCTGTTTTCAAGTTTGAAACAGATGAAAAATGAAACAATTTTTATCTGTATTGGAGTAAACANATAAATTTATCTGTTTTCAAGTTTGAAGCAGATGAAAAATGAAACAATTTTTATCTATGTTGGAGTAAACAGATCAAAGAAAGTGATTTGATTTTGAAATTCTAATTGGGAAAATTTGGATTCTTTATAACTTGAGAATGATATTATTGTCTTTTAAACAATATCATATTTTTGTAATTGTATAGCATTTTAAGGGTAGTTTTGTCTTTTACGCATATTTAGGTCATTGTGGTGAATGTCAAATTTTTTTGGTCAAAGTGAAAAATGGCAAGTTTAACTTGCCCAAACTTAAAAGTATCCCTCAAATCCAAGAATCACAACCAACATCACTTCCACCAACACTTTCAACAAAGAGTGATGCTACAATGCCTAATTAGCATGACAAAAAGGGGTGCCCAATGGGGGTGCTGGTGATGTGGCACCCCCACTTTTGTAGCTCTACTTGGGCAAAGTAGAAAAATCCTTCAACAAATCCCAACCACTGCATCACCATCCATATCACCGCACCACCACCACAAGTAGATCCCGCTGCTTGCAGCTACAAGTAGCAGCGCGTAGCGAAGCAGAACCACCGCGCCATCTTTAAAGCCTCTAAATGCCAGCCAACCACCACCCAAGCCGCGACTCCACTACCAACATGACCACCTCAACCTCCTCTACAAACTGTGACCAACATTTCAGCCTAATACCGTCCCAAACGCAGAGAAATCAAGCAAAAAACCAGTAGTTACAGACTGTTTTATGGCCTTCTCTGGCGATGCTCATGTCGGTACCACCACACTGGTTGAAGGGAATCTATTCATGGTCTTATATCATCAAACAACACACAAAATCCAAATTTACAAACATGTTCTTCACACCCAGTGAACACGCACATTTCAGTCGCAATTTTCGACGCCGACAATAAGCCCCATGGTCGCAGACCACTTTCTCCGGCATCCTCACACCATATTGCATCTATTACTAACATGGGATTCCATCAATTTGATCAGAATATGCAACATCGACTTCGGTTAGATCATGCACAGTGCCAAAAAGTAGAGAATGTAGAGAGTGGGTGGATGGGTAGAGAGGGTGATAAAAGAGAGAAGATAGAGAAAAGGAATTAGGGATGGTAGATTATGTTTAACTAGATCTGTATTAATTAAATTAATAATTATTAATTAGCACCTGATTTTTGAATTTAAAATTAATTCTCCTTATTTATGAAAATTTATCTTTAAAATTAAGGTTTCTACATACTTTTCTAAGAAGAAGAAGAAGAATAAAAGTAGAAAACAGATCTAAAAATTGCAAAATAAAATAAGAAAAGTGAATTTCCCCCAAAAATAAAGAAAAGAAATATTGTAAAATAATGAAATAATTATAAATGATTATTTAGTATTATCATGATTCATAGATAAGTCTTATCTAGTGTAGAAAGTATATTACATTCCGATTGTTACTCTCATTTTAAATCGTATAAATACAGGTCTCAATAAAAGACACTTAATTTTAACTTTTATATTTTCTTCTCTTCTTGTTCTATTATTTTTACTTCATAACATGTTATCAGCACGATTCTCTAGTTCAAATATTATCATGAACTAGAAGTTCGTTGATCCTAAAAAAATTATATTTTAGCATGATCGACTAGACATCCAGGAGCTATGATGGTGCGTCAAATAATAAACAACTCAAATGGACATCATTTAAAGAATCAAAAGATTCTCTTACCTAATGATTATCCATGTGCAATTTGTCGCAAGGCAAGTTAGTCATTAGATCTTCGACTAAAAATGTCAATATTGAATTTTTAATTTTTTTTTGGAAAGAATTCGTGGAGATATATGTAGACAAATATACCCACCATGTGAACCATTTCATTATTTTATGGTTTTAATTGAGCTTTCTACTAGATGGTAACATGTTTGCCTACTTTTCACTAGGAATGTAGTTTTTGCTAGACTATTTGCTCAAATCATAAAATTGCTAGCGCAATTCCCCGATTACTCAATCAAGACTATTCGTCTTGATAATACTGGTGAATTTAGATTACAAGCATTCGATGATTATTGCATGTCAATTGTGATTGTTATTAAATATTCGATTGTGCATGTCCATACATAAAATGGTTTAGCGGAGTCATTTATTAAACATCTACAACTTATTGCTAGACCGTTACTTATGAAAATAAAACTCTCAACTTTTGCTTGGGGGTCATGTCATATTACATGTTGCGGCATTAGTTCGTATCAGACCAACTGCATATTATCAATATTTACATTTGTAACTGGCATTTGGTCATGAACCTAATATTTTTTACCTGCGAATTTTTAATTGTACTGTTTAACTCCATATTTCACCCTCACAACGGACTAAAATAAGTCCCCCAAGAAGACTTATGATTTATGTGGGTTTTAATTCACCATCTATTATTAGGTACCTTGAACATTTAACGGGTGATTTATTTGCTGCACATTTTGTAGATTGTCATTTTAATGAAATGACTTTTCCAACTTTGGGAGAGAAAATTATATCTTCAGAAAAAATGTAAATTTTTTTGGAATAAAATAACCATATCTCACTTTGATCATCGCAACAATCAATGTGAGCAAGAGGTTGAAAAAATCATTCATTTGCAAAGAGTTGCAAAATAATTATCGATGTATTTGTTGACACAAAAAAAAAGCGATAAAATTATATATACTAGCATAGATATTCCAGCAAAAATTGACATCTTTGCAGGATAATTTGTTGTAGTAAATGAATCTCAAATACAAAAGAAACGTGATCGATCAGTTAGTTCAAATGACTTTGTACCTTGAAAAAGAAAAGTACAAAAGAAAAATAAAACAAAAATTTTTAGAAGAAGTAACATTAGAAAAGATTGATCAATCAAATATTGAAAATATAGTTCCTGACGAACCACAAATGTCCGAAATAAATCATTCATTTGTAAAGAGTTGCAAAACAATTATCGATGTATTTGTTGACACAAAAAAAAAGCGATAAAATTATATATACTAGCATAGATATTCCAGCAAATATTGACATCTTTGCAGGATAATTTGTTGTAGTAAATGAATCTCAAATACAAAAGAAACGTGATTGATCAGTTAGTTCAAATGACTTTGTATCTTGAAAAAGAAAAGTACAAAAGAAAAATAAAACAAAAATTTTTAGAAGAAGTAACATTAGAAAAGATTGATCAATCAAATATTGAAAATATAGTTCCGACGAACCACAAATGTCCGAAATAATGATATTTCAATAAATTATTATCTCATAAATTATGGGAACAAAATAATATTGTTATAAACAATATTTTCATTTTTAATGTGGCTATTGATATTATGTAAAATGAGGATCCTGAATCAGTCTGTTAAATACTGTCAACATATATATGATTGGTCAAAGTAGAAAGAAACTATACAGACAGAATTGAATTCCTTAGATAAACTAAAAGTTTTTGGACATGTAGTTCGAATAGTTGAAAATGTAATCCTTGTTGGATACAAATGATGAAAATAATGAAATTACAAAATACAAAGCCTGACTCGTAACTCAAGTTTTCTCACAAAGACTAGGAATTGATTATGATGAAACATATTCTCCCATAATAGATACTGTCAATTTTAGACTCTTAATTAGTTTGATTGTATTACAAAGGCTCGATATGTTCTTTATGGATGTATTGATTGCATATTTGTATGGTTTACTTGATAGTAACATATTTATGAAAGTCCCTGAATGATTTAAAGTGTGATAAACAAATGATAAATGCTCAAGAACCTTGTTCTCAATTAAATTGTAAAGATTATTATATGGATTGAAACAATCCAAACGAATGTGCTATAATCGCCTCAAGGAATATTTGTTGAAATAAGGCTATAAAAATGACGATATCTGCCAATGTGTTTTTATAAAAAAAAATTATTGAATTTGTAATTGTAGCAGATTATGTTGATGATTTAAATTTAATTGGAACTTTTAAAGAACTCAACAAAACTGCAAATTATTTGAAAAATGAATATGAGATTAAAGATTTGGGAAAAATCAAATTATGTCTCGGGTTGCAGATTGAACATTTCGCAGAAGGATTATTTGTACATCAATCTACATATATAGAAAAAGTCTTAAAATACTTTTTATATGGATAATGCGCATCCATTGGTATCATCTGTGGTTGTTCGATCACTTGATGTGAAAAATGATCATTTTCGTTCACTTGAAGATAGATAAAATGTTCTTGGTCCTGAAGTATCATATCTTAGTGCAATTGGATCATTAACTTATTATACAAACTGTACTCGATTCGACATAACTTTTTTTGTAAATTTCTTTACAAGATATAGCTCTACACCAACACAAAAATATCGGAATCGTGTTAAACATATTTTTCGTTACCTAAAGTGCACTATTGATTTGAGATTATTTTATTCTCAAAAGTCATGATCTACTTTAGTGGGATATACAGATGCAGGTTATTTCCTTGACCTACATAAAGTTAAATCACAAACATGATACGTGTTTATACATTNTTGACAGCAATATCCTCAAATCATTATGAAATTATTGCAATGCATGAAACAGGTCGAGAATGTATATAGTTGAGAACGTGACCCATCATATCCAATCATGAGGATTAATTTCAACAAAAGATAGTCCAACAATTTTGTATGAAAATAATGCTGCATGTATTGCACAACTCAAAAAATGTTATATCAAAAGTGATATGACAAAACATATTTTCTCAAAATTCTTTCATACACATGAGCTTCAGAAGAATGTCAACATCGATGTTCAAGAAATTTATTCAAGTGACAATGTTGTTGATTTATTTACAAAAGTACTACAAACATCTACATTCAAGAAATTGGTTCACATAATTGGAATGTGTTTACTCAAAGATTTTCAGTTATCA
The DNA here is from genome assembly GCA_903798345.1 of Fraxinus anomala. Classification (NCBI taxonomy): domain Eukaryota; kingdom Viridiplantae; phylum Streptophyta; class Magnoliopsida; order Lamiales; family Oleaceae; genus Fraxinus; species Fraxinus anomala. The sequence goes on from CAIGRN010150216.1 coordinate 5,402, forward strand.
ACATCAAGGGGAGTAGTTGTACTCTTTTTCCTTCGCTTGGATTTTATCTCATTAGATTTTCCTAATAAGGTTTTAATTAGGTAGCATTTATTTTTAATATTTCAAAATAACCATTCTCTTTTTTCTTAGTTTGATTTTTTGTCCCATTGAATTTTTATCAAACAAGATTTTAATGAAACGGTTATTATACAAATAATTATCAAACAGGGAGTATTGTAAAATAATGAGATAATTATAGATTATTATTATTTAGTGTTATCATAATTCATAGATAATTCTTATCCAGTATAAAAAATTTATTTCATTCCAACCGTAACTTTTATCTTAAATGCTACAAATTAAAAGACACACTTAACTCTTATATTTTATTCTTCTTGTATTATTTTTATTTCATAACAAGATAAAGATTTTAATTCCCTTTCCTTTTATAAGTCTCATTCTCTCTCTTACACACTTGATCTGGTTTACCCTCTTCTCTAATTCGCACTTGAATTCCGACATTTTATTGGGTATGTGATTGATTTTTTTCTCACCCTATAAATCTGTTTGTTTCTTTCGGGTTTTTTTTAATTGATTTTTTATGTGATCAGATTGCCCTGATGAGGATTTATCCGTGTTAATTTCATTCTTGCTACATTTTAATCATATGTTTCCTTGAAGAACAAATTTGCGTAACTAGAACGCAATTCGTTGTTCGATTAATAGCAAGTAATTATCACATGCTTAATTTAGTGGAGGGTTTTATTTTTTTGTGCTAAATGTTTCTACTTTCTTTGCTACCAAAGCAAGAAAGCCATGAAGCTGTGTCTTAGTTTAAGTGTGAAGAAATTTAAATTTTCTTTGATCAAATTTTAACTCGAAGGGTCTTTCTGTAGTAATAATGGTTTTATAAATAATTGTGCAACTCGTTTTGAATCGAAAAAACAAAGCATCAGAATATGCACCCATGCGTACTACTCAGACTTGGTCATAGATTTCCATTTTTGACGGTATTCTTTGTGGCATTCTCAGGGTTTGAGATCTTTACATTAAGGTATTACCATCCTCTTCAATAACAAATTGTGGAATATTTAAGTGCATTTATTTGAATCAATGTATTCTGATTATTATTTTGGCATGGCTATTTTTTATTTAAGGTCATGGCATATTGAGTGCTTTCCTGCTTCGGAAGTTACAATGTTGTTAAATAACAATTTATAATTGTCTTTAAGGTATCTAGTATGTGGTTTAGCTTGGAATTAATAGATCAACTGTAGATCCTCATGGTTGATTGGATTTTCTTGGCAGATCTCTGCAGTAGTTTGATTTTGTGTTTTCATGTATTCATAGCCATAGAAGCTATGCAGGGAAGTAGATGTTGCCAAAAGGCAATTTGGAAGAAGTGAGAGGGATCGAGGGAAGAAGTGCTAATTCCTAAACATGAATTAGATATTGACTTAATGATTATTTGTTATTATGATTTATTTTTCATACTTTTATCGTATTTTGCAAGGCTATTGGGTGACTAAGATAGGGTGCCAAACCTACATGTCCTAGTATCGATTGTCAACTTATGAAAACTCTTAGTTGTTTTCTGATTATCTGAGTATGCTTTGCAGTCACGTGTTTGAGTAATCATCGTCCTCAGGTAACAGTGTCAATAAGTTTGTGTGCAGCTTAGAAAGTTCGTAATATGTTTGGTTAAGTGGATTAGACGGCATTGGACATTGTTGAGGAGGAAAAAATAAGCTAAAATCTTGTCCATTGTAACCTCAGGATTTAAGTTGAGTTATGTCTATAGTATAGAACGCATAGTTTATGTTTGGATCTCGAGGCTTGCACTTGTTCAATTTCCTCTAGAATTATTATTTTTTGGTCTGAGAAGTATCTAAAACTAAATTAGAGGTTAGAACAAAGCATGATATGTAATTTTAGAATTGAAGTTGTCCCCTTGCAATGGTAAACTCATTTTTATGCTTTTCTTTCTTTCTTTTTTTTTTTTTAGCAGAAACTAGTTAAGTACTGGAGAATGGAGCTTAGTAATATAGAAGATTCATTTGAGAGAGTTGCAAAAAAGCAAAAGTTGTTGTCTTCTAAATCCAAAGAGATAATTGACCAAGTCAGCAGTGAAATTGAACAGGCATTGGTGAGTATGCAATCAGATCATGACCCTACCATTTCTGTTGATCAGAAACCGATTCTCACTGAACTCAAAACCACGCTTGCAGTGGTTGACCCTATCAGTCAATTAGAGGGATCGCAGAGAGAGCTGAATATAAGTCTCAGCAAGCATGTAAAAGTCCTTGAGCAAAAATTGAATCCTGATATATCTAAGGCATATAGAAATGTTGATTTTGATATTCATATCATAAACCAGATCATTATCAACCACTTTTGTCGTGAAAGCAAATTCGATATCGTAGACTGCTTAATAAACGAGGCCAGTGAACCAGATGCCATTTTCATAAGAGTGCAATTTCAAGAGATGTATCAAATACTCAAGGCAATGAAAGCTAGGAATCTTGAACCTGCTTTCACTTGGGTTTTAACAAACCGTGCAAGACTAGAGGAGTCCGGTTCAAATATTGAGCTAAAACTTCACAAGCTGCGGTTTGTAGAGATTTTGCAGAATGGTACCCGAGAAGAGGCCATCAGTTATGCCAAAGCTTGCCTGTCTCCTTTAGCTTCTCGTCATATGAATGAGATACAGAAGCTTATGGGTAGCATTTTGTGGGCAGGAAAACTTGACGTGTCCCCTTATTCTGATTTGATCGATCCAACACGTTGGGAAAAGTTGTCCAAGGAGCTTTTTCAGCAGTTCTGTAATTTCATGGGGCAATCCTCTCAGAACCCTCTGTGTGTGGTGGTAGCTGCCGGAGTGGAGGGATTGCCAACTCTATTAAAATTGGGGAATGTCATGGCTGCAAAGCCAGAAGAGTGGCTTGCAATGAAACAATTACCTGTTCCGCTGGAGTTGGGTAAGGAATTTCAGTTCCATTCCATTTTTGTTTGTCAGGTCAGCAGGGATCAAGGTAACGAAGACAATCCACCAATGTTGTTGCCATGCGGGCATGTTCTTTGCAAGCAGTCGATGAATAAACTCTCGAAAAGCAATACTCGTCCCTTCAAGTGTCCATACTGTCCTGTGTATACTTTGGTTGCACAGTGCAAGCAACTTTACTTCTGACATGGTACATGAAGTTCATTCGATATATTCTGATTCCTCAGTTTTAGTGAAACTGAATGCCATTGTAGACAAGCGATCCTTTGTTGCTTTGTGGTTTCTTGATTTGGTTGTTTGGTTGGTTCTTGATGTGATACATACATACGTTGCATAATAGTATAGAACTACGGACTAATTTTTTATTTTCAATAAATTTATAGTTGACTAATTATTTTTTACATTTTATTCAAAGATCTTGTTACATGTACATTAAAATTTACATAATGGATTATATAGCACTTTATCATTGTCTGTTTAAAACACAATCAATTTTTCATCCAATATTTTCCCTCTACGTCATATTATGTAATTTGTTATATACATGAATAAATGATTTTGTTACTAGTACATAAAAATATACGTAACGGATTACATAATATGACATGAAAGGAAAATATTGGATGAAAAAGTTAATTATAATATAGACTGACAAATAATATATTGTTGTGTGACATTATATAATTCATTATGTAAATACATGTAACAAGATCCTTGTTACACAACTTTTGACCGGGCAAAATACATAGTTTGCAATGTAAATTGCTAAATTAGTGTTACTATTTTTGTCCTAAAATTATACACAAGTACAGACATATATGAATAATACAACTTCAAGAAAGAAAGAAAGTAGTTACATTTGGAAAAGTATTTCTCACCCAATCTAATCTAATCGATCAGAAACCCTAAATGAGGCAGCAAAAAAAATCACTAATTTTGGGAAAAACCCATTAATTTTCCGAAATTAGGGAAGAACTTGTTGGAAGCTGCAATTGAAGATGTCTTTTCCATTGAAGATGGCTTTTCTTCAACCAAATGTTCATCAACCATTTCTTTAACAGATTTGGCAGACAATGGATGAAAATGGGCACTCCACTCTGTCACAAAACCTTTAGCCAAAACCGATTTTTCCTCTTCGTTCATTTTATCCCATTTCAACTTCACATCCTCCGAGTTCAATCCTATGAAATTGCACAATTCCATGAACAATAACTCCCTGCTTTTCTTTAAGGCTTCTTCTCTTTGTAACATATGGGTGTTCAATTTACTGATTTCTAGGACGAGTTCTACTGCCAGCATTTCGTCGTTACTGATTTCTTCGTTGGTGCATGAGATTTTGAGGTTTTTATGTGGGTATGATTTGAATTTGACGAAATAGACCGCGGCGGCGGCGGAAGGGAAGGGGTGGGTGTGCAAATTTGTGGGCTGTGGGAGAAGTTTTGTGGAAAGGGGGTGAAATCTTAGAGCCATTTTTGAAGTCGGATTGGTGGATTGTATGAAATTTGGGGACGATTTTGTTGTTAGATTAGGGGGAATTTGTGGTTTGAATGTAAGCCCCTGCTCCACACCATTAAAACAAATTTTTATTTTTTTTTTCTCAAAAACTTATTTTCAAGATATTTTTATAATAAAATATTTTACACACACACATATATATATATATATATATAAAAGTGGTTTAAAAAAATAAAAAATATATTTCTTCTATTTTTTATTATTATTATTTTTTTAACCACTTGTTTCCTAAAAAATCTCTCTTTCAAAACTTAGGAATTATTCTTTTGTATTTCAATTTTGTGTTTTGAGTTTTGAATTTATTTTGGGTTGTGTTTTGAGTGTCCATTTTGAGATTGTTGAAAATGTGTTCTTTTTAACATTTTGAAAAATTGTTTTGAAAATCTCAAAATTGAAAAATGTGTTCACTTTCAAACACTTCTTCCCGTCCGTCCGTCCCTCCCTCTCTCTCTCTCTCTCTCCATCCGTCCGTCCGTCTTTCTCTCTCTCTTCATCCGTCTCTCTTCCTCCAGTCTCTCTCTCTTCTTTTCCGACCACAAGGGTGGCGAAAGGTAACGCGAGCAAGGGGGCGCCGTGGGCTGGATCATGAATGATTTCAGTCACCACCCCCTTCAGGTAGTCATTGCGTTCACCGAAGTCTAGGGGACAGAATCTGACCGGACCCTTCCGCCACCCCTTGTGGTCGGAAATGATTTCAGTCACCACACCCATTTTCGCGTGCATGTTGGGTGTAGAGGTGAGGGGAAGGGGACGACTGGGAAATGAAAGTGAGGGGAAGGTGGCGATGGATTCGAAAATTGGAGCAGTTTCTGAATTAATTGGTGCAATTGACATGTAACCCATGATCCTATGTGCCTGCTGAAGACTTGATTCGGGCTAATTTGATGATTCAATGTTGTGGGGATGAGGAATTGAAGCAGACGGATCCGGAAAAAATGTTGGTCAGTGTGGCTGTAGTTGTTGGGTGCGGTGGTGGTTCCGGCTGTGGTGCGATGGCGGTTCCGACTGTGGTGGTGGTTACGGTGATGTTGGGGCGACGACGGCGATTGGTAGTGTTTTGCTGGCAGCAATGTTGGTGGATGGGGTGATAATAATTGAAAATAACGAAAACAAGTTTTCAAAATTTTGGCAAAGTTATAATTGAAAACACCCAAAACGACAAATTCGTCGTTTTGGGTTTTCTTTATAAATTTTAAACTTGTTTTCCAAAATATGTTTTCGAAAATGGGAAAGAGAACGCGTTTTTATTGTTTTGGAAAATCGAAAACAAAAACGATTTAAAAATGACAAAGAGAACCCTTATATTTCATAAAAAGAAATTAACAGTTGCCAAACAGAGCTAAATGCCACATTGGGTTTTGTAGAGCTTAAGGTTTTGAGAGCGATTGTTGTATCGATCTTTTCCCCCGGAGCAAAAAAGGGATTGGGGGGATGAAATTAGCTGTGCTTAACTATGTTATGCTTAAATAAAATGTTAAGATACATTTATGGGTGGGCAAAAGTTACCCGAACATTGGATCAAATAAAAATCGAAATGAAATCAAACGAGATTCTATTGTAATCGATTCTGGATATTAAAATTGAAAATCAGCCGATTTCGATCTGATTCTCAATTCTAATATTAAGAACCAAAAAAACTCGATTTAATATGATAATTTTACTTTTTTTTATTTTTAATGATTGCACCAACCATGGTACTTTTTCCTATGAATTTCATCAGAGTACATCAAATTCATATTAATATGGTATTATTTGTAAACACGAACAAAAATAATCCATTAAAATTTCGTAGATGGCTTGAGTTCCTTTCATGTTTTCAAGTAAAATTTTTCAACCTCTCAAAGTAATAAAGAAAATAGAAGTGATATTGAAACATGTTTTTAAAGAACTCATTCAAGTAAATAGTCAAGTATTTGATGTAATTAGATTGTCGAGTTTAATTAAACTTGAAAGTAAACAAATAATTAATATCAATATAAATCATTTTATTGAATAGATTGTGAAAATTTTAAATATTAAACAATTATAACTAAAAAAATTTTAACATTGTTATGCTCAAAATAAGTCACTCCTTTTTCTTGATATGTTTTACTGTATATTAATCTACGGCCTCGGGCCCTCGGCGAAAGACCCTGACCAAATAAATCATTTAATAAACTAAAGAAAACAATTAAAAAGAAAATGTTGGGCCACTGGGCATCCGCACGGAGCTTCAAAATTATACTGATATTTTAGCAACAAAACTAACAAATCAAAGTGTAGACATGCGACGATTCAATTTACCAAAGTGTACTGTTCGTCGACAAAGGACGTAAGATCAAACCGAAAGACGTCGACAATTCTCGTGCCTCTTTGATGAGGAGCACATACATTTTTTTATAAACTTAATAATAATACAAATCAAACTGACAAGACACAATTTTTCAGAAGGTTGAGACCCTAGATCTCTCACGGATATAATTTGAAATGAACCCCTTTAATTTCTTAATTTCCTTTTAGCATGTCGTAAAATTGCATAGGTTTCTTTTTAGGTGTCGTGCAGAGTTCCTGAAATGAGGACAAATTCTCTATTAGAATTGCATCTTATGAGATTACAGCGACATTTGACAACTGGAGCAAGGGTAACTAATTCATTGACAGAATCCATTATCCTTTTCATTATGTTGGTGAACTGAAAGTAGGAGTACCTACCTCTACGGCAGCAGCCAAACGCAGAATAGAAGCTTCACACCATGGACGGCCTATGATTTGTAAGCCAATTGGAAGCCCTTGCTTATCATATCCGACCTGATCATTCCACATTTTCGATCACGTCAAGGAAAACCCCGTAACCAGTAAAAGGAACTATTAATCTTGAACTCGGGCTACATGTTTGTTCGGATAATTGGAGGTGTAGTTGACAGCATAATAGGTGTAAATCAACCAACATATAAAATGGATAGATTAGACATTTTCATATATAATAAAAATCAGATACTGCAACAGACGGGTGACAAAATTAGGATCTCCTCGAGTTAAAGAACGAATAAAAAAAGCATGGTGGAATTGATATTCTTGAATAAGATTGAGGACATTGACATTAATATCAACATAGAAGTTGTTATGCAGTGAAAAAAGGAGCGATTTGCTCTTTTTACACCACTTCTATTAAAAAAAAAAAATTGAACTTTCTAAACTGTTAAGAGAGGAGAGATGTATATCACTTACTGGGACAGATATTGCAGGAAACCCAAGAAGATTTGCTGATATAACAAATCGCATTAGATTTGCTGAAACAAAGAGCAAATTGATTAATAGACCTAGAAAGATAATTGATCACTAGTTTCAATTAGAGGGATGGAATTTGATCTTGGTATTTCTAAATCAAAAGTTGGAAACCTTGATTAGTAAACCAAACATAGAATTTCTGTTTTATCTTTCTAGTTGAACTAGAATCAGTATCCACCTTCTAATGACATAATCATAAAATGGATATTCTTAATTAGTCCATGCATGAATTACTCATGGAAATCAATTAAGGTGGAATCAACTATTGGATCAGAGAAGGAAACCTTGCTTGGAGAAAAAGTAATCAAGTGACCAACCTGAAACTTGCAAATCTGTCTCCCCAGATTTAAGGGCAGCGGGAGGTATTATAGGTGCTGTCATGCTGAAGAAGAAAGGAGTAAGACAGGAACAAGTTGAATAGAATTGCAGCAGATTAAAGACAAAATGTAAAAAAAAACTGCTGTGTAAAAATAATCATTATTGTATTCCTTCATAAACACTGGCGAGGACTGGTACACTGATATTTATAATATGGATGAGAGTCGACACAAATTCAGCAGGTATTTCACTGGGAGAAAATTTGACATCTTGTATAAGCAAGTTTTGGAGGTCCAAATGACTATCAAGCAGACATGATATCCATATGAAAGCTAAAAATCAACTCTTGAACAATTATTTAACTGTAAGAAATACAATTATATTTAAGATTGAAACATAGATGATAGTATGAACATTTCATTATTGAGGATAAGATAACATCTGTCCTACATGTGTACTTCAAGGAAAGAAAAATGAAAAGGAAGAACAATTTGAAAATATGTGCATCGTTAAGGAAAAAAATCAAGAAAATTGAACATGTGCATATTCCAAAGTATGCCACTGGTATTACTTAAATAAGTAGGCACTGGATGCAGTATGGTACGATTTATTTGAGATTATCAACAAGAAGGCCATAATAAACCAGCAATTAAGTTCAGTATACCCGGTGGTCGGAGTAACAATGACATCCACCTCCTTAAAAATCTCCATATGGTAGTGCATTATCCTTCTCCTGCAGCAAATCAGATTAAATTAATAATTTAATTTAATCTAAAATCTTCTTTTATGGTAGTGAGCTTATTATTTGGAAATTTATGCACTTATGACCAATGTCAATCAGAAAAGACTAGAACACGTGTGAATGTATTCCTTCCCAGACAGTACCATCATAAATGGCAGTTGATAGACTAAACAAAAGATGAAAAGAGAACATAATCTGGAAGGTAATAAGACAGCTGAAAGTATATGGTAAAGTCAACCGACACAAAGCATCCCTTGAGTTTAACATACTTTCTGAAAGAAAATCCATGAGACAACATTAGCGATACACAATATGTTAACATTCAGGACAAAGGATATTGATCCAGATGGAAATTTAAAGAAAGGAAATCAGCCCGTATGTATTCACAAAAAGGTGAAGTTATCAAAAGTGATCAAACTCCGTTTATATTTAGTGCAACATAATAATTTAATTGACCAGTCAAGATCCCTGAATTATACACAAAAATGTTTGCATGTATGTATCATCCACTTACCTGAGGCATTGAGCAGCAACATAATCTGATGCTGTGAATGACCTAAACAATGCCAGGTTTGTCCGAGTGTCATGTGTAAACTCCACCCGCTTTCTACAAAAGAATAAAGATCAATTCAAATTATCAAATATATAATATCAAGATAAACCGCTTTATCCACAATGTACATCCAAAAGATATAATCAAGTAGGGCTTGTATACTGATAAATCCAAAAGGTAAATTAACATACCCATCTTCAAAGTCGGGAGTCAATCCACATAGTGATTCAGAGCCAATTGAAACAATGTGAGCCATCCGCATCTCATGAAGCTCTGGTATAATAATCTCCACTGCCTTTTTGCAGCAAATGGGAAGGAAACAAAAGCAGGGCAATAAATATTTATTTGCATAGATAATTATCTCTGTTCCAAAGTTGATATGTATTCTAATATGTGATTGTTTTAGGTGCAAAAAGAATGGGTAGAAAGAAATAGACTTACTTTGCATCCATATGTTTCTGACAAACGATTGAGAACATCATCACACTTGTTAGCTATATCAGTTGAGAAGACATCATTAAACCACTGTAGAGGGTCATCATTTACTAATCAATTCATATTCAAGTTTCACAAGGTAATACAATTTAAATAGAAGGCGAATGTTATCACCTCTGTGTACTTCCCTAATTTTAGTGATCCCAGAGCATTTGAACTCTCGTGTGAAGCTAAATCAGGCAAGCAAGGGACAGACTGCGAAAAGATATAAAGGTCAGTAGACCATATTCTTAGGACTTCTCAAATGATCTAAGGTTCTTGACTAGTGAGTTCCCATCGGAATCGTCTAGATAATATTGCTGTGTCATGAGAAGCTACTTCAAAACTTAAATTAGCTAAAATGGAATTTAGAGTACAAATTCAATACACGATCTCAAAACTCCAGCAAAAATGTTAATCATTTTTTTACCGGTTTCAGAGCAATTTTTTCAGCAGCGGATGATCCCAAAATTGTAGCATACCTGAAATGTGGTCAATAGATAGATTTAGAGTCTTAGCTTTCCAGTATATAAACATTAAGTTCAACACAGACTAATTTCAGCTATTGAAGAAATAAAGCCAGTTAAATTCATATTTGGAGAAAAAAGGAAGCAAAAGAACATAAAGGCATGAAGATTGAATTTCATGAAGTATGAAAGAAATACAGATTGACAGTCCTGTGTTGTATCCTTTCATGTTTCACATACAGTGCATCCGCCAATGCCACATTTGATACAAATAAAACTGCCATTTGGACAATTGGACTGATCATCTAAATAAATAAACTATCCAATTGTGAGCCCAGTCACGATGAACTTTTGTTAGAAACCTAAGGCTTACTGTTCAAAAAACTGGATGCTTGCCACAGTATAGATGAATGACTCGTGGTCATTTGTTACTTGCCAGTACGGTCCAGAGAATGCTTACAGGTTACCTTGAGCACAGTATCCAGATGCTTAATAACTATTGTAAAAACGAGGCAGGAAAAGCATGTAGCTTTCCACTGCTGAACTGGAATGTGATTCTTAGCATGTTGTGAAGCTTATACTAGTTTTCTGAACTTCTACTGTAAACAGAATAATTTTTTAAAATGTCATACTATTTTCCATTGGTTACTAATAATCCTCTCATGCTCTAATGATCTCGGGGAGCATCTCATGTGATGCGTATCCTCTTAGTAACCTGTATATACTTCAGCTAATAAATAAGTTGCTGGCAAATCTTAAATTTGAAAATGACTGAGTAAGATTTAAGGTAATGATTTCTATAATGGAATAATCAATAGAGGACATTCACATATGAAGATGGAAAAAGATATATAAAAGAATAACACTGTCATGATTACTTACACAAGAATTGCATCCTCAACAGTGGATGTGATGGGTCCAATAATCTCAACAGTCCCTGAATCACATATAGCCCTGCCCAAAAAAATAAATAAATAATCAGAAGACCCAAAAATGAAATTGGCCAAGTATAAAACTGCTATTTTTCTTGAAAGAATTTCTATGAAAAGAGATGTTACTTAGAACAGGAGGAAATAGCACTTAGAAGGTTCTTCAATATGATGGTTTGAGAATACAAACATGTTCAAGAACAATTTAAAACTAATTAATTACTATAGTAGAAGCTTCTGTACATTGAGAGAAGGTTATAAAGATGGAAAAGAATAAAAGCTTTCTTAATAAAACATAACAATCAATTAGTTACATGGTTTTAACAAAGGGGTATAAGCTGAATTCTCTATGTGAAAAAAGAGAGCCTTTTATCATTGAAAACAATAAAATGTTTGTAAATAAACATCGGTAAGATCCCGATTTTCTGAGCAACGGAAGAGAAAAATAAACTATTGAAAGACTGTGACGGGTAGACTATGACGGGTGACATGAAAAGGTGAGGAAAGGATCAGTAAAGAAGCATAATGATATGAGGTTCATGAACTCGCCCTGTCATATCAGTTCGTCCATATGTTGATTTCAATCCTACTACACCACACAGGGAGGACGGAATGCGAACAGAACCTGCCCATTTGAATTACAGAAGAACTAAAATTAGGATGATATCATGAAAAGGTGAAAAAGGATTTCAGAATCCAGATCTGATACAATTGCACAACCTCCACCATCTGTTCCTAAT
>CAIGRN010150220.1:0-20154 GCA_903798345.1 Fraxinus anomala
ATGAACTCAATGTTGATAAGTTTGAATTTACCACAGAATTTGTAAAGGAAGGCTATTTTATCTGCAAATAGTATTTTTAACACAATACCTCTTAAGAAAATGGAAGAAACTCCATATGAATTATGGAAATGTCATCCTCCTTCTTATCAATACTTGAAATGTGGGAGTATTTGGCTAAGGTTGAAGTACAAAAGCCTGAACAAGTGAAAATCGATCCTAAGACAATTGATTGTGTATTTATTGGATACTCCAATAATAGTAGTGCATATCATTTCCTTGTACATAAATCTAAAATTCAAGATATACATGAAGGAACAATAATTAAATCAAGAAATGCAAAATTTTTCGAGAATATTTTTCCATATTAAAAAATAAGGAAAATGCAATTTCAAATAAAAGAACTTATAATACTATAAATGACACTTCGAATAAAGAAGAACCAAGGCATAGTAAAAGGGTTAGAATATCCACTTTATTTGGCCAAGATTTTCTAATATATATGATAGAAAATGAACCAAAGAAACTATCAATAGTGAGATAGATTCTATAATGCAAAACCATATTTGGGAGTTAGTTTATTTACCTCATAGAAATAAGCTTTTAAAGTATAAATGGATTTTCAAAAGGAAACTTAAATTAGATAGATCCATTGACAAATATAAGGCTAGATTGGTTGCCAGGGGATATAGACAAAAATAATGACTTGACTTCTTTGATACCTACTCACCCGTAAATAGAATCACATTGATAAGATTGTTAATTGCTATTGCATCACTACATAATCTTGATATTCATCTAATGGATGTAAAGACGACATCCCTAAATGGTGAGTTAGAAGATAAGATATACATGGAACAACTCGAATGGTTCGTCTCTCCTAATCACAAACTAAATGTTTGTAAATTAGTTAAATCCTTGTATGAATTGAAATAAGCTCCTAAACAATGTCATCAAACGTTTAACAAAGTAATTTGTCTAATGAGTTTAAGATAAATGAGTGTGACAAGTATATATACATTAAACGTACATCAAATGTCTACGTGATTGTATATCTATATGTAGACGACATGTTGATAATTGTCAATGGTCATGAAATAATGCTAAACACCAAGAGAATGTTAACAAAATATTTTGATATGAAAGACTTAGGTGTGGTTGATGTAATATTAGAGATTAAGATCTCTATATCAGAACAAATTATACTTTCCCAATCTCACTACATTGAGAGTATACTTAAAAGGGATAATGTACTTGAGGAAAGTCCCGCAACCCCTATTGATACAAGTTTACACTTAGTAAAAACTATGGATGAATTTGTGTCACAACTAAATCATTTACAGGTTATAGGCAGTCTTATGTATATTATAAACTACACTTGATCAGACATATCATTTGCTGTGAATAAATTTAATAGATTCACAAGTAATCCAAGTCATGATTATTAGAAGGCTTTAACAAGGGTTCTTAGGACTTAGGTACTTGAAGTATACTTTAATCTGTGGATTACACTTCACAAAATATCCTGCGATATTAGAAAAATATTGTGATGCAAATTGGATATCTGATATAAAATATTCTAAGTCTACTAGTGGTTGTGTAATTACCATTAGTGGAGCTGCTATATCATGGAAGTTGACGAAGCAAATATGTATAGTTCGATCAACGATGGAACCATAGTTTATTACTTTGGACAAAGCTGGAAAAGAAGCAGAATTGCTTCGTAACTTTTTGGAAGATATTCCATGTTAGCCTAAGTCGGTACCTGCAATTAGTATACATTGTGATAGTTAATTGGATATTGAAAGAGCTCAAAGCAGCATATATAATGGTGAATCTAGACATATACATAGTAGACACAATATCATTCAACAATTAATCTCTAATGGTATTATCTTCATAGATTATGTGAAGTCAAATGAAATTATCGCGGATCTACTTACAAAAGGTTTACTGAGAGATCAAGTACGTTGCATATCGAAAAGAATGTGATTAAGCCTACTATGTAAGGATATTTGTAATAGTAACCGTACCTTGTTGACTGGAGATCCCAAGATCTTGGTTCAGGGGACAACTAAGTCATGAAAATTCAATGAAGCACTTGAGAAAATGTTTCCTAATTCATTCCTATGATAATTAAAAGTGCCTTCTACAGAATGTTAATATTAAGATATTTTTTTAATGATTCCTATATCTTGATTAAGTCAAGTGGAGTAGAGCAGAATACTCTTTATATGAGGTTACCTATATAAATGTGAGGTGGGTCGCCTAAATGAAAATTGTTCAAAAGCTGAAATTTTCTAAGTACTTATGAAACCAAATAGTGGTTCAGGGCTAAAATGAACCAGGTCATGAAAATTATGAACGATTTAGGTAAGACATCTGTGTAAATATTATTATCTTAGTTTGCACCAACGGCTGAATGATTCAAGACATCACGTTCACTAATTAGCCAAATAAATCTAATAGTATTTCACTAAGGAAGGTTCAAGGCCGGAAGCTGCCTTACCTGATACAGTATTTTTTCGCGCGCTCTCTCTCTCTCTCTCTCTACAATGTATCATATTTCTACATAGCATGAGCATTTTCGAATTTCCATTCATTTGGGGAATTGTTGGAATTTGGTTTAGAGAATGAAAATAAATAATGGGAAAATGACTTTTATGTCAATTTCGACTAAATATTCAGACTTAATTTGATAATCAAATTATGAATATAAATAAATTAACTTATTCCACTTGTCAAGTAGATCGTCTTTTTATATTTGGAATCTCAAAATCAATTTCGAATGAATGAGAAATTGTGGTCCAAAGTTGGATAGAAAAGATAATATACGGGTTGAAAAATGGCTAACTCTATTGCTCACCAATGAAGATTGTCCCTCGAACGATAGGCTAGGGACAGGTAAGCGAGAGAAATTCTGATGAAAAGGTGTCTCGAATTTTGTTTTCTCTTTGTTTTTCTTCTTTTCTTCTTTCTTTCCATTTTCTAGAGTTTAATTACACTCTTGCGAATTAAAATTAAATACCTTCTTTACCTTAATAACCATTTACATATACTTACGTCCCAACAATACCATCCAAAATTAGTTGGTTGCTGATTTTCGAATTGCCATGTATGTGGAATCATTAACTTCCATTGCTTATAGTTGTGATGAAATCTATGCATGTATCCTACATTAAACCATTTAGTCAACAAGATTTGATGCATTTGTTCTTTCAGACAATGATTTTTTTTACTCTTACCCCTATTTGGTTTGGATTAAAATCCAATTAAAATCTCAAATCAAAATCAACAATTAATTTTAACCACACATTTCATGAGACCCACAACTTTTTCACCACACATTTCATCTACTTTTATCAAAATGTACTAAAAATCTGATATTAATCTCTACCAAACATGGGCTAAATATGTGTTTAACTTGGAGAGTGGACATACGAAATAATATACTAGAAATCGACATTTTCTCAACCTCAATTATCCATTTTTATAGTTTTCAGTAGTGTCAAGTACGTGACATTTTTTTTAAAAACCTTTTAAAATAGTTATCAAAGATTATCAGAAGGCCATTCTGTCTGTGGATTTCCAGATTTATAGTGAGTTACCAAGATATCATTAAGCTTGGACCATAGTCCTCCTGAAGGCCATCCTAGGCTCGGAAGTTAAGACCTCAACATCCTAACTATTTTCCGAGCAAGCAATACCTTACAAATATGTTAAATCACACATGGAATATTTGGCAACAATCAAATTTATTATACGAAATTTCACTTTTGCTTAGAGAGAGAGAGAACTAAACTGTGAAATTTAGGAATGTAATTATTGGTTTTAATTGCATTCATGTTATGTTAATCTATTGTTCTGATTGGCCACTCTAATCAATCAAAGGGCTATATTCTATATTTGATATAATTTCACGCGACTTTATTGAATTGAAACAATATTTTTTGGAGGAACATTTGCGATGTCTTTCTTTACGTCGTGATGTTCCTCCTCTATTATTTTTTATTTTCCAACACCTTTTTCGACCATTTTTTTCATTTTCTTGCTCCTCCATATCATCCCCAGATCCAACCTTAGCTCCCTTCCATCCTACATTCTTTCTTCTAACCTACTCTTCTAAGTTTGAGTCATTCTCAAACTCTTCAACCTTTCTTTCATGTGCAAGTACATATGTCACATCATCACTTTCAGCCTCCTTTTCCAACCCACCATTCGGTTCATACATAAGCTGTGCTACTAGTGGCACCATCAAATACACCAGTCACTGAATGGAATCGACGCCAATTCAACCAACCTGTCAACTTTTTTCTCCACCCGGTCAAGTCGAGTTGATATGACTACTTGTAACATTCCCTCAAGTTTTTCCATTTTCGTTCTCAATAAATCCGCTATGTTGATCTCATGAGATACCGATGGTGGTTGAGATGCTTTGGGAAAGTGTTGGTGGAATGCATGATATGGCTCGACATCATGCTCAGACTTATGTCCTTCGGAATGGTGTGAAGCACTCTCATCTTCTCACACGATCGGAGTCAACTCTTTCCAGTAGACCTCCTCGAGTTCAGTTTCAATGCGAATCAATGTAGAATTAACCTCCAACTGCAAATATTAAATCATGCAAATCATTAGTCATTCGCTAAGCTAATTCCACAATTTATTCCATTAAACTTAAAAAAAAAAAAAAAGCAATTTACCTCTTTCAATTTCAACACATTATCAATAGTGACAGACGCTAACATCTTCGACATTTTCAAATCGACCATTCTTGCAATTGCATCCGAATGCTTCGTAGCAAACTTCATTCTCAAAGTTGGAATTGCTACAAATGCTCAAATCTATTGTAAAATGAACATTACTATTTCACAACACTAATTTATATATAAAAAATAATACGAGTCAAGAGTATTGTTTGTTCATACCATTATAGCGAGGGGAAAGTCGTGCAACGAATACCGACGACGTAACTCTTCTCCGACATCTGAATTTTTCAATTTACCTCCCATTTCACGTTTGAATACATTTATCGTGTATTCAAATGAAAACTTTCCCCAAGAATACTTCTCAAACCTTTCCAGATCATCCACCAAGTCCAAACACTATAAATCGATGTAGGTGTTTTCCTCCGTAGCCCACAGGACGTACGCCAAGATTACGATCAATCTCAACTTATACTTGTCGTTCTTTCTTTTCTTGCAACATACAAATACATTGTAAGCATCTTCCTTCGTAATCTTCCTCACACTTTTCTTAAAATATTCTTTCACGATCCGACACTTCGCCCCCAAAGTCTTATCTATGTTGTTATCATCACCTGCATTTAAGTCTATCACTAAAACAAATTCTTCCAAACCAAATCTTGCTCATCCTCTCCTATCTTAAATCATACTTCTTTTTTGCTAGTCTTCATCTTTCACAATAATAATTGATGTATAACCTGTGAAACAAACTTTATATCCTTCAATCTAAAAAGATATCCGAAGCAGCTCTCACGGAGCTTGTTTTTGTAATTTGTATCTAACTTCTCATAAACATCTTGTACTACGTACGGTCTACATCTTATTGTACTTGTAGCATCAACTTGAATCTTCTCCATAGCACTGCAAATTATAAAACATGTACAAATAATAGAAGTGACAGTAAAGCTCATACGAACAAGATGCATAAGCTATATAAACCAAGTTAAGCATATAGATTTCCAATAAAAATAAATAAATTATGTACATATTGCAAACACTCATAAAAAAGGTGATATTCCATAAATCTAATTGAGAGTTCGATTAAGAGGTTGCCTCTAGAAAACAAAAGAAATTAGCTAAAGCCTGACTTGAGATTGATGCGTGTTTTAAATTAGATAGCACCAATGTTCCTTATAGCTATGCACATCACGTTTAACTATCAACAAAATGAAGGAAATAATTTTAAAAGCATCATGCTAGTCGAGTTTCAATATGATCCATTAGGGAAATTAACAATCAAATCAATCCAAGTTGCACATATTATAGTAGTTCGAATGAATCATATAATCACAATCATTTTGACAATAAATAGAGATTATCATCTGCAACTTAAAAAAAAAAAATCTACAATCAATCAAGTTGCTGGAATCATTAGTGTACTATATTTCTTATGCACAAAACTTATGATTTATCCAGTATCTTTCAAACTTGTGGAAAACTAGGAGGTCTGGTGCATAGTCAGATTTCCTTGAATTTCATGAAATTTTAAGGTACCCTAGAGTGGTCCTTGGAGTAAAGAATTCTCCAATAGTTTGTTCTATAATTTTTATTATATTTTAGAATGTATGCAAAATTCCATCTCGAGAATCTGTTCTTTCCGAACACATACACATCAATTGCATTTAGAAGTGTTGGTCTATTTGTTACTTGAAACGATCTTATCTACAAGAAATGTTATGTTTTCATAAGTTAAAGTTTATCAAAAATTACTCCAGTCAACTTTTGGATCGAAATCCAGAAACACAAAGTTCACACCATTGGTATTCAGGTCTAGGCATTCAAAAATAGAATGACTAATGAAAACTCAATTTTTAAACTTCTTCCACTAAATCCTAAACGAAAGGGAGGGGGGAGGGGGAAGCAAACACGATACATATTCAAGTGCACAAGAGACATTACTTGAAGGTGGTCCGACGTGTCTCAAAGCTGAGAAAACGAAGATGGACAGAGAGATTGAGGGATGAGTCTCAAAGGTGAGAAACAGAGGCAGAGAGTTTTGAATGTCTAGAACTTTAATTTGGGAATGAATAGTTTTGGGAATTTGAAAAAGAAGACAATTTTTGGAAATTTAGAGGAGAAGAATGTTTTCAATTTTCATTTGAGGAAGAATATGATTTTTGATGTGAATGAAAGATCCAATTCATTCTTCAATTTAGTTTTACCAGAAAGGTTAAAATAGTCTTTTCATACTTTTAAATAATTAAATTTTATTTCATTTTAGAAAATTTGGTCAAATGTCTTTGGAACAAATGGAGATTGAGAGGTGGCCATCAGAACAAATTCCCCTCTTTTTTCCCTTTTCTTTTTATTTATTTGGTGTAACTTTAAATTGAGATTGAATTAATACAATTTTGTCCTTGAGTCATGCTAAGTGTACATAAATGTACACATAGATGTGTACATAATGTGAGTGAGATGTGACCCGCACTACATTAACATGGGTCTCATCCCCACTCACATTATGTACACATAGATAAATCATTTGTCCTTTATTGTGCACTTCACTTGTGTAATTATCGGTCGTAACTTTTCAAAAATCTTATGCTTCTATTTATCAAAACGTTTTGAATAGTGGTGCCAAAAATAAAAGATTTAGGACCCCATGCATTTTTCGAAACGAGTTGGGACCCTGAATACAATTTTCCCTACAAATTAATTCTACTTGTGTATGTTTGAATATGTTGAGCATATTATAAATAAAAATTTATTCTGACTTTTGTTAAATTAAGCTTTTATATGGGAGGTTCAATAATATTGGAGACGCATGCGCTATATGGCATTATAGGCATAACAATCTCATTTTAGATGATATGTGGCTTAAAAAGTGATTAGTTGCGAATATACTATTTAAAATTAGAAATATGGAGGTTAGTTTAGTTTTTTAATCGAGAGGGAATGTCTTTGATATTGTCATAAAATTGAGGAGTTCTGCTATTGTCTCTGTATTACATTTTATTATTCTACTTACTAAAAAATGCGTATTATTTATTGAATATTTTATGATTTTGGTCGCTCATAGGAAATATCATGTAAAATTTTCAGAATGCAGCACTATTGTCTATTGAAGTAATTTTTGAAACACTACCATAGAATTTATAAGAAAAGAGAAAATTAAGAATCCATATTTTTTTAGCTTTTATTATGAAAAGATCAGGTTTTAAATTTTTACTTTCAAAAATCGGGTTTTAATTAGTTTTTGTTTGTGTTAATAGATAATATAATGCTAACAATCTTGTAATAAATAATTAATATAATATCTCCTATATTTATGAAAAATATTAATCATATTATCGCAGAGAGAGAGAGAAGAAATTCAAAATTTTCATATCCATTGTAAATAATATGATTATTAGTGAATGACAATTATATCCATACAACCCTGGTTTTTATTATTATTGTATTGCTAACTCTTTTCTATAAATATGAGACTTTAATTCTTAATATATAAAACATACAAGTTTATTTACTTCTCTCTTTTTCTTTTTAGTTTATAACACGTTATTAACACGAAATCTTAATTCTTTAAAGTCGAGTGAAGGTAATTTTTTTTATATAAGCATAATCACTTGTAACGTGTACCGAAATTGATTTGACGACACATGAATATAATCAGCATAAGCCGCACTCATAAAATCTATTAGGTATAGTAGTCCTGGTTGCTATTCACTGTTGTCGTCACCCAATTTCCATAAGAATCTTATAGACATTCATGGTCACTCTAAATTTGTGTGTGTGTGTGTGTGTGTGTGTGTGTGTGTGTGTGTGTGTATATATATAATCATTGAATTAAGTCAAAAATTCAATTTTATTTTTTATTTTTTTATCATGATTATTCATTGTATCATAATCATTGCATTAATTTATCACCACGTGTGCAGTAATTTGTTTCTCTGGTATCTCTGCATTTATTTTTCTTTATCATCCAATTAGTTAATATGTTTTTGTTCAATTTATTACAAATACTTTATTGTTGCTCATAGAGTAACACAATAATTAATATTTCAGAAGAATATTATTTGCTCTTAAAGAGTATGAATTATAATTTTCAATATTCCAAAAAACTATTGACATGTTGCCTTTGAAGAAGCAATAGTAAAATAAAATGTGTGTTCGAATTTCGAAGTAACATATATTTCGAAGAATGCATAATTTTAAATTAGTGTTTATTCATGAAAGAAAACATATAACTTATATAATGTTAACACTGACTACTTAATTAGTATAATGGAATTATATATTATATTGATCTAGAAGTTCATTTAATTTTATTATAGGCATGATCGGTTAGACTATTTCGGATCAATAATGATATGAAAAATTATTAAGAATTTGAATGGATATTCAATGAAAAACCAGAAGATTCTCCATTTTCAAGAATTCCTATATGAAGTTTGTTCTTTTTATTGAAAATCGGTTATTGATCGTCACTAATTAAAATAGGGACTGAATTTCTTAGATTTCTGAAAATTAATTATAGTGATTTATGGGGCCACAACATTTCTCACATTGACAATCTAGATATTATTTATATCTAATAAATTTGGGACATCTACTAAATGATTGCATAGTATTCGCAACCTGAAGTTTGTAGAATTATTGCTCAAATTTTAAGTTATGAGCATAATTTTCAGATTATACGGTTAAGACGATGTGTTTTATTAATGTTAGTAATCTTAAATCTCAACATTTTACTAAATGTTAATATCGATAAATGATTTAACAATATTGGTTGTTAAACACCTCCAAGAATTTAATTGAAAAAATAGTACTTCTTATTTTTGTTTAGAGAATGCTATTATACATCATGCCAACATCAAGTTCTCTATATTATAATTAGCTTATGGTTAAAACTTGATTTCTTCATTTAATTATTTGATAGTGCAATATATGTACAATTAATCCACTACATTGCATTGAGATGAAAAAATAAAATAAAAAATGTTGAAAAAAATTTGTAGTCTGAACCCCCCCCCCCCCCCCCCCCCCCCCCCCCNAAATAATGTACAAATATATCATTATATTATCTAGATCATTGCAAAAGATAATTTGAACTAGAAACTCAAAAAATAATTTATTTACTCATCAAATTGATCGACAATATCTAACACACCAACTTTAAATGCTCCAACTCAAATTAACGTTTTGAAGGACAATTAGTTAATACTATATTTGATAAATTTATGGTACGCATGAAGCGTGATGATATTCGATTCTAATATCAAAGTCTCCAAACGAAAATTGAGCAATTAGCAAAGACGGTACTATTAAGGAAGTGTATACTCTTGATGAGCATTAGACATAACAAATTATAAAATTTCAGAAGATGTTTAGATACTTGATATGTTGAAATTTGAAATATCTTATTAAATTATGTTATTATAGAAAATAATATAATCGAAAAAAAGTTATCGACGACATTTTTACACATGATGTATTACATCATATAGCGAGGAATCGAAATACATGCGTTATAATATATCCATCAATGTAATGATTGACCAAATAAAAGACACGCAATCCTTAATTAAATTTACTAGAGAAACTCAAAGTTTTTGGAAATGTAATATGAAAATCTGAAGGTCCCTTATGAGAAAAAGGAAATGAGGAAAATGAAGTCGTAATATATAGCACAACTCTAAATATAGTGAATTTCGCAAAGATCGTGGTGGATAAAATCGTAAGTCCATATCATGTTATTTTGACGATGCATAAAATTATACATACGTTATAATCAACTCATCTGTCATGACTATTAATGTTATCCCCAAAAGATTTAATTTGCATGAATCATAATTCAAGTAATATTGTCACGAGGAGAAGTAAATATATATTGTATTCTTTTTTCTTTGACTAAGGTTTTATCCTATTGAATTTTTCTAGTAAGGTTTTTTACGAGACAACTTTTGTAGCGTACTCAAATGAATAATGTACTCTCTTTTTTTCATTAAGATTTTTTCCACATAATAAAGTTTTAGCGAGATATATTCTTTGTGTAATGAATGTCCATAACCTACAAAATATTTACTCTTAATGATATATATGAAACTTTTGAAGAGATCAATAAGAGTTATTTTTTGAATCTCATATTACTATAATCATCAAAGATTAATAAATATCTCATATGAAGATAATGTTATTTGAAAATTATACAAGACAACTTGCGACATAAGTTACCAGAAATTTCAATATTGAAAACATCGATGTACAAGACATGAATCACTTAATACAAGAAACTTCATTTATTGAAATCAGAGGGAGGATCTATACTCTTTTTCCTTCAATCAAGTTTCTTTACACTGAATTTTCTTGACAAGATTATAACAAGACGATATTTTGTAATGTATCATTCAAGAGAGAGTGTTATAATAATATGATTATTAATGAATGATAATTATATCCATGCAGTCCCAGTTTTTATTGTCATTGTACACTTATAAATATGAAATTTTGGTTCTTAATAAAACATACAAGTCTAATGACTTCTTCATTCTCCTATCTTTTTCTCTCTTTTTATAAAAATATCTTCATTTTCTATTAGAATCGTCAAGAGAGAAGAAATCCAACACCCCATATCATCACCTTCGTTGCCTGAATTTCTCCGTCGTCAACTACCACAACATCCTAATTTCATACATTGTTTTAATAATTCAAGCATCAAATAGTCCTAAACTTTTTCAAACTAATTATAAGTTGGTGTTAACAAGGAGTGTAGATCATCATTTGAAGGAGGAAGATAAAACTCGGAAAAACTTCATGATAAAAAAATAATAATAATAAAATGAAATAAAATTCTGCAAGAATATTGAAAAAAAAAAAAAAAACAGAAGGATCGAATTTGATGGCAAATCTATTTCTAAAAGGTAAATCACTTTATTGTTTATATTTTTTGTTTAATCCAGTTTTATGTAAATTTCATTGTATGTATATTTTGGGTTTTAAAGTTTGTGGGTGATTCAGTTATCTATTAGGCTATTTAATTTTTCAATTTAATATTCTTCGATTATTATTGATTTCATATTAGGGGGTTTTGTGAATTATGACCTAAATAGTGTTATCTGTGATTTTGATTGTGAACTAGATTATGTAATTATTCTTTACTTCAACTAATTGTTCGTCGATTAGGATTTTGAACTTGTAGTAGATTGAGTCCTAGTATTAACTGTTACAAAACAGAAGTTGATGAAGAACATGACTCATCATGCTTTGGTACTTTAATAACATGCCTCCACAGATTGATTCAATTTGTGAAAGTCTTTCGTTATCGAATGAGATTATTTTGTGAAGAATATGCCTCACGACTTCAACATTTTGTGAATAAATGCATTTTCGGATTAAAAAAATCTACATGAAATATGTTGGGATAAATTTATTTGCTAATTCTGCTTTCTTCATTTAATGAAGATGTGTGAAGAACATGCATTTTGCATTATGTCATAATTTTATTTGCTATTTTTTAATTCTTTGCATTATGTGAAGATTGTGAAGAATTATCCTTCCCTAAATATAAGGTCGCATTTCATATTATATTTGACCTATATTGTTATACTTTGTGTTTTAGATTCTTTTTAGTTGAACATTGTGTCGCGTGTTTATATATTATCTGCATGTGCATTATCATTTACTATTTCTCCCATCTGATTTTGATGTATATTGAATTATTTCATGCATGATTGGAAATATATAATTCCCACAGATAGTTGATTTACGAGTAAAATAACAACAAGCTCGACATCAAATGTGATTGCTAGTATTATCTCAGAATTGAATCAGGCACAACGATCTTGCAAAATATCTAATTATTTAGTCATAGTTGTGGTGTGTTTGTCATTAAATATGCAAAGTACTTGTAGTCACAAACAAAAATTCACAGTAACTCACAACTTCAATGTAATATAAACAGATCGTGTTGCAATTATTATAATAAGTAACTAAGAATTAAACCACATTTCATAAATGTACCATGTTACATTCACACAAACATATAAGCCATAATCTCACATATTTACAGGTTACATATATGATGTATAGGTTACAACAAAATAACATTACAAGTCACAATCAAAACAAACTTTTATGTCACATTTATATAAAGACTTAGGTCACAATCTAATAAGATAATAGGTCAAAGTTCCACAAACTTTACAGTCACATAGATAATGTCTTTGGTAGAATAATTCGCACTCACACAAACTTATTGGTTACAAATCAAATAAAGGATTAGGTCACAATGAGTCAACATAATATGTCATATTCACAAAAAATTATAGGTTACATTCAAATAAAGGATTAGGTCACAAGTTATTAATGTAAATACGTCACATTCAAACGCAGTATAAGTAGCATTCAGGTAAATTCTTAACAGGCCACAATCACACAAACGTATAGGTCACGTTCAGCTAAAGTCTTGGGTAGTAGATTAAATAGTTACACAAACTTAAAGATCACAATCAATTAAAGGATTAGATCACAATGTGCCAACATAGTAAGTCACATTACATATGTTTGAACATTAATAAAATGTGACTTTGTGACTGAAAAGATTAACAACACAACAATAATTACTACATCAAAAGAATATCTTTTAATACTTTCAATTAAATAAATAAAATATTAAATCGACCCTATAAAACAATGTTGCATAAGATATGTAATAAGCAAACTATTTCTCAAACACAAATACATAAAAAAAAATTATTCAATAATTGTATCTAGAACTAATTACACAAGATGATATATTATTTTATGTCTCTTTTCTTGTTTTTTATTTAGGGGCATCAAGTTGCTACACGTTCTTTGATTGTGACCACATCCACCGCATCTTCAACATATCACTACCTATTTTCTTTCACATGCTGACTTTTCCCTCTTCACGGTAGGCATTCCTACACTCCTCTTCTGATTGAGTGTCGTACTATTCTATCAATTACTTCATCCAGCATTGACCATCGTTTTTTATTTTCCACGGAAAACATGAAATTTGGAACTCCTACTATTCTATCAATTACTTCATCCAGCATTGACCATCGTTTTTTATTTTCCACGGAAAACATGAAATTTGGAACTCCATTGAAATCAATCGCATAAGTACAATTAAGTTATCATGCCATTGAACCAGTCATAATTCGTGCACAAATTTGGTAACAATGTCATGTAAATCCACACACATCACATAGTCTATATACAAGATATCATTAAAGTTATAAAAATGAAAATAGGAGTCACAAAAGTACTATACACAAAATCATCAAGTAGTGCATATCAAATTCACACAAATAAGGGTTGATTATGATTGAGGTGTCACGAAATACACTCATCAAGTATGTTGAAGTTACAGGCTGAAGCAGGTGGTGAAGAACAATATTCATCGACTACTATCAAATTTTATACTTCATCAACTTCATGGGTTAGTGAAGCATAAACCTTCAACATAGTGGGATCGGTTAATAACTAATATTCTTCTACCATAAATCACAAACAATTCAATATCTTTCATCGGTTAATAACTAATATTCTTCGACCATAAATCACATACCTATATGAATTCAAATGGTCGAAATTAGATTTAGAAGAAAAATGCTTCTGTTATCTATATCTAGAAGCAAAATCTGAATAGCATGACATAATCATAATGAACTTGATGAATTTCAAACTCGAATTCAATACTTCGTAAGTTCCACATTCATGAAGAATCTGATGATTCTAGCAATTATATAAATCAAAATACATGATATGGGCTTCCAATCTGAATGAATGATGAAGAAATTGTGACTTGAAAATGATTTTTTTATTATTTTTTATTTTTATCGTGGAGATAAATAAGATGATTAATATGGATTTGTGCTAAATTAATCTTACAATTATGGAAAATTGACATTCGGATTAAGGTTTTTGAGAAAATTGGTGAGGCTAGATTGTAGGTTAAAACGTGTGTTGTTGTAGTAGGCGATAGAAGTTGTTGAATTATAATCGATCCCTCTATTTTGGGAAGTGATGTTGTGTGAGAAATGTCATAAATTACCTATTTAAGATTGCTTAATTTAAGTCATAGTAATTTAATATAAATCAATAAATGTATTATTTAAATGGTATATAAATGATTTATGATCTAATTTTTGAAAAAAAATTACTAAGTTTGACAATTTTGAAAGTACACCATAAAATATGGTAATTATAATTTTTTCCCCTTAGAAAATCTAATCAATTAAACCCCTCTGACTATATAATGCTGAAAACTAACAAAAAAAAAAAAAAGTCCAATTGTGGGCTTGGAGGCAAATACCCATAATGATGAGCATCTCAGGAGGGGGAATGTGCCCATTTTTTATCCAATTATGAGGCCCTAAATTTTGGAATTCCAACTTATTGCTAGTCTAGTTTACTTGTTGTTGATCCCAAAAAATATATTTCTAATGTCTCTTACGTTCACGCAAATTTCATTCCTACACACTTGGACAAACCGTTAATCACACGTGACCTCCTCCGGTGTGGGTGAAGTCAAACGCGCACACTTCGACGATCAAGTCAGTTGAGGAAATAAATATACGAGTTTGGGAGAGTTTTAAACGTGAACCTCCAATATAAAAAAAGGAGGTCGGCTTTTGGGAGTAATGAATAAAAAAATGATATGACAAAATTAAAACTTGAAAGTCTAAACATGCACTATTCTCAAAATGACACTAAATGCGAACTTTTATAGCAGAATAGGATGAGTAAGAGTCGTTGAATGAAGAGACACATGGCCTCATCCTAGTGGTTGGGGCCTCTTGTCATAAATGTCAATCAATCATTCCTAGGCCATGATGCATTCAATGTTGTGACGACTTAGCAACTTTATGTCTGACATGTAAGACTAGACTTGACTTGTTTGATAGAGTAGAGTTGCCTATTTAGTAAGTTATCACATCAACTTGATACGAGATCTTGTATGAAAATCTTCTCTAAAACGTCTCTACCTATCTCACCTCATCCATGAAGGCTCGGCTCCCCACGAGGGTTAGGCCAAATGCCACATAGGCAGAATGACATGGAGTGCGGGCCTTGGTTCACTTGCTGTGTAGCTACCACTTGGCCATGCCTAGAACTTCATTGGAAGTGACGTAACAATAGTCCCCCAAATCTATTTATGAATATGTATATAATGGTGGACTTTGAATGTACAATATGAGTAAATTTTTGGAGTAGTTTATGATCCTGAATTAAGGAGATGCTTGTATATTTAGGCATGCCTTGTGGTGAAAATGAAGCATGTGATAAGACTGAATTAAACTTGGGCGATGCCCTTTGCATAAGAGAGAGTCCCTTCTGGAAAAGGTAACATTTGTTTGATATGGCTGAATTGAACTTGGTCGAAGCCATTTGCATAAGGAAAAGCCCTTTTGGGAAGAGGTAGCCTTTGATAAGGCTTAATCGAATTTGGTCGAGGCCCTTTAATAAGGGAAAGCCCCTTTGAGAAGAGACTACCATTGATAAAGCTGAATTGAACTTGGCTGAGGCCATTTACATAAGGGAGAGCCTCTTCGGAAAGAGGCAGTCGTTGATAAGGCTGAATTGAACTTGGTAGAGGCCCTTTATATAAGGGAGAGTCGCCTCAAGATAAAGCCCACAGTTGATAATGCTCAATTAAACTTGGTAGAGGCCTTTTGCAAGGGGGTAGCTCTTCCATGTAAGGGCTTCCGTCATAGTGTTTGATACATCAATGGAAGTGGTTAATCTTCTAAGGCAAGTTGTAGTTCTCTGTGAGATGCATCATGCTTGTCCTTGATAAGGCTATTCGTCCATGGAATAGGTTAATTCTCTAAGATAAATTGTGGCTCTCTGTGGGATGTATCACACTTGTCCTTGATAATACTATTTTACCTCCTTGCAAGGGCTTCCTCCATGGTGTTTGATCCATTCATGGAATGGGTTAATTCTCTAAGGTAAGTTGTGGCTCTCTGTGGGATGCATCACACTTGTCCATGACGATGCTATTTTACCTTCTTGCAAGGGGATAGCTCTTCCTTGCAAGGGCTTCCTCCATGGTGTTTGATCCATCCATGGAAGTGGTTAATTCTCTAAGGCAAGTTGTGACTCTCTGTGGGATAAATCACACTTATCCTTGATGAGATTATTTTACCTCCTTGGAAGGGGATAACTCTTCATTCCAAGAGCTTCCTCCATGGTGTTTGATCCATCCATGGAAGGGGCGTGAGTTGTGGCTCTCTATGGGATGCATAACTATTGTCCTTGATAAGACTATTTTACCTCCTTGCAAGGGGATAAATTTTTCTCACAAACGCTTCATCTAGGTGTTTGATCCATCCATGGAAGGGGTTAATTTTCTAAGGAAAGTTGTGGCTCTCTGTGTTTCACACTTGTCCTTGATGAGGTTATTTTATCTCCATACAAGGGCTTCCTCCATGGTGTTTGATACATCTATGGAAGGGGTTAATCCTCTAAAGTAAGTTGTGGCTCTCTGTGGGATGCATCACACTTGTCCTTAATGAGGTTATTTTACCTTCTTGCAAGGGGATAAATCTTCCTTGCAAGGGCTTCATCCATGATGTTTGATCCATCCATGGAAGGGGTTAATTCTCTAAGTCAACAAATTGTGGTTCTCTGTAAGATGCATCACACTTGTCCTTGATGAGGTTATTTTACCTCCTTGCAAGGGGATAGCTCTTCCTTGAAAGAACTTCCTCCATAGTGTTTGATCCATCCATGGAAGTAGTTAATTCTCTAAGGCAACGAATTGTGGCTCTCTGTGGGATGCATCACACTTGTCCTTGATGAGGCTACTTTTCCTTCTTGCAAGGGCTTTCTTCATAGTGTTTGGTCCATCCATGAAAGGGGTATATAGTAAAAGCACTGATACATAGTCAAGATAAAGCCTTGCATGGTAGAGACACTGATGCTTAGACGAGATGAGGCATTGCATAGCGGATGTACCGATATATAGGTGGGATAAGGTCTTGCATTACAGAGTCCCATGTTTTAGGGATAGAGCCTATTAATTCATCAAGTATGACCCCTTGTTTAAGGGTCATACATTCTTCAAGAGTTATTATTCATAACTTCTTCTTCTTCAGAGGTCTTCTTTTTTTAGAAGTGTTGGAAGCACTCATGCATTGGCGACAAGAGGCCTCCACAAAGAAAAATTATAGTTTTAAAGATGATCTTATACTTCATGGATGAAGTCTCGTAATTCTCCAAATATGACCCCTTCTTTAAGGGCCCTCCCTTCTTCAGGAGTTATTCCCTTCATAGCCTCTTCAGGGACTTCCCTTTTTCAAGGGCTCTTTTATTCATAACATCTTCAAAGGCAACCCTTTTTGGGGAGTCTTCATTTCATGGGGGATACGTTGATGCATAGGTGAAGCTGAAAATTGCCATCAAGTCCCTCAATAATTTCATGATCAGGTCCCTTAACTTTCCATCTTCTACATTTTGATCCTCATATTTTGATTTTATTTCGATCATACCCTAGATAAATCTCATCCAAAGTCCTTCCACTTTTGACATCCCTACACTTTAGTCCCCAAGTTTACTTTTTTGTTGGCTTTTAATAATTTTCTCTTCTTTTGTATTGTTCTCCTTCAATTTGGAGGTTTTTATTTATCACATGTAATCACATGTAGAGGCACTTATCTATAGGCTGGAAGAGGCGTTACATGGCGGAACCGTTGTTGAATATGCCAATATGAGACCTCTACACTTGAAAAAATCATGATTGTAGAGTTGGAGTATTCCTATAAGAATGAAGCCTCTAAAAATAGATTAAGCATTTGTGTAGAGATAAGTCTCATGTTTCAGGGATGAGGCCTCATAAGTTATCGAGTGTGACCAATTTTTCAGGGGTTCTTCATTTTTCAAAAGTTATTATTCACAACTTCTTCTTCAGAGGCCTTCGTTTATCAGGGGTGTTGGAGGAACTCATGCGTAGGATCTTTTGCTTCATGGATGAAGCTCCGTAATTCCCCAAATATGACCCCTTCTTTAAGGTCCTTCCCTTTTCAGGGGTTATTCTCTTCATAGCTTCATCAGGGGCTTTCCTTTTTCAGAGGTTCTTTTATTCATGACATCTTCAAAGTCTACCTCTTTTTGGGAGCTGTTTCGCTTATCGCCTTCTTTTGTAGGCCTCCCCATTTACAGGGATTATCCATATTTCATTAAATTTAGAGGAGTTGTTGCATAAGAGTGATGTTGGTCTAGATGACCTCTTCTTCGAGGACTTCCTTTGATCTTGGGTGTCTATCTTTATCATTGCCATTTATTGTGGGTGTATATCTCTTTTATTTAAGTGGATTCTATCATAAAATACTCATTTTCCAAGGAGTGAACATCCAAGATTTGAGTTGAACTTCAAATCTTCTGTGTTTGGGGCTTTCACTTGCTCTTCATTTAAGGGGGAGACCTTTTCGTTGCTTGAATTCATGGTGAGGAGGTGCATTTTTTTTCAAAGAGGGGCTCTTCTAAGTGGGTCTTAAACTCGAAATACTCATTTTTCGATGAGTATCACATGTCAATGAATTACGTTGAGCATAGAATTTTCTTTACCTTCAGGGGTTTCCACTTATTCTTTCTTCAAGAACAAAGTTTTTTCTAAGGGGGAACCTATGCACTCTTTGTATACTTTTTTCAAACAATGTTCGAGGTTATAGTGTGGTTTCTCACAGATGACACCAATTTATTGACCCAAAAAAATGTACCTTCAATGTGGCCAACAGATCCTAAGGTCTTTCACGTCCACGTAAGTCTAGTTTCTGTACACTTGGATAAACCGTTAGTCACACGTGACCTCCTTCAGTGGGGGTAGAGTTGGCCACTCGCACTCGACGATCAAGTCAATGGTAAAAGTAAATATATGAGTGTGGGAGAGTTTTAAAAGTAAGCCTCCAATATAAGAAAATGGGGATCGGCTTTGGGGAATAATAAATAAAACAATGATATAGCCAAATTATAGTTTAAGTTTAAACTTGATTACCCTCAAAATAACACTAAATGTAAACTTTTATAGTAAAAAATGATGAGTAAGAGTCGTTGGACGAAGAGACACATGACCTCATCCTTGCAGTTGGGGCCTTTTGTCATAGATGACAATCAATCATTCATAGGTCATGCTTAGAGGCTCGGCTCGGCCCACGCCCACACGAGCACGAACCGCGCTCGTGGCTCGTGACCAACGAGCCGAGCTTAAGTCGGCTCGTGCCCGAGCTCGCCCAAAACGAGTCGCTAAGCTCACCGACTCGTCTTTTTTTTCTTTTTTAATTACAAAACCTAACCTAAAATTCAAAAAATATATATACATTAATACATACACATTTTTTAATATTTTTTGAAATATACATTTTTCAAAACATTTGTAATTTTTAAAGATTTATACTATATTAAAGATTTAAACGGTTAAATCTTTATATATAAACAATTTTTTAAGTAT